>JAQFYE010001634.1:0-21723 GCA_034694305.1 Protaphorura glebata | reverse complement strand
TTTCTTCGCCATTTTCAATTTCTTCGAAAATTTCGATTTTTTTTCCTGAAGAGTACTTCAAGGGCTGTATATGTTCCGAATTTCAAGTTTCTAGCACGCATGGTTACGAAATGAGAAAAATTGACAAGTGGCCAAATAAAAAAGAAGACACCCTGTATAAGTGGTGGCTTGAATTAAAAGCCACCACTTCAATGTTAGCTATTAAAATATAGCCAGAAGTTGTACCCAACAATAATGTACACAAAAATTTGAATATATAGTTGGGCGACAAGCGTCTGAGCCTAAGCCTGAAGCTAAAGCTTGTCCAACCTGCTGGTTGACTCCATCATCAATTTGTCCAAACAATAACAACAATTGCAGTATACTATAATGTAAGACAATGCTCGGTCATGGAAGTAGAAATGCTAATTTCTGTCTTGTAACACCATGCTGGTAGATTGGGAGATAAAAGACACTTCATTTCTGCTATGACTACCTTGTCATATGACTTTCATTGTCAGACATGACATTTTGATAGAATTGTACGGGTTCCAGAAAGTTTATGCGAAAATAACCAAATTATTGTCGTAAAATTTTACTTCTTTGAAGTTTCGAGCGTCATTAACCATTTTCATTCTGAAATATCATGTCCTTCAAGAAAATGGTTGACCTACAATACCGGGACTTGACCTGAACATTTAACCAGTTTCTTATGGCCTAAAAATACACTATAATGTCGGCCATTTTGCTAAAATAGCGCCGTTCCCAAAATATGGCCTCGTCGAACATCTATAGCAAATAGCCGTTGGACTCTTCTATAGACTCTGGTCTTTTCTTTCTGCTCCACGTTACTGGGCACCGCTTCTATTCCTCCTGGCAGCACAACTTTTTGTTACAGATTTTGAATCTAAACAAACACTGAGTCCAGCTGGACACATATTATTTTCTAATTTTGTTAAAATAATTTTTCTAAAGAAATTTCAATGCAAAAATAAAAATTATTCCGTTTACTTGCAACTCAGCACGGAGAATGCGTTAAAAAATTCGCGCCCAAAATTTTGTGTTTTCAAGGATAAAAGACCGGAGTCTTATTAGTTTGGCACAGAAAAATGTAAAAAGGTAATTCAACAATTTGCACCGGTCTCAATACGCCTCCCTGTGGGATTCCTTCAATAATCGTCAACTAAGAATTCTCCCAGTAAACCCACCAATTCAGAGGCATGATAATTTGATAATTTCGAGAATAAAATTGCGCAGGTCCCAACACTACACCCTGCGGAACTCCTTTAATAATAATTTTTTTTTCAACAGAAATGCTACTGATTCTGAGCCAGGTAATTTGACAAACATTCGTTACGTTTTTCTCTCCCTCCGAGGTGTCTATCTCATTTAATGTCTTATTTAAGGTCTCATTACATTACATCGCATCGCATTGTACTTACAACTGTAATTTTACATTTGTTATTATGAAGTGATAATATGTTTCCATTCCAACCAAGGTATTATTCTTGAGCAGCAGGAGCAGGACAAGGTTTGTAATTCGAGTGAGCGTCCTATAAAAAAGTGTGAAGTAGGAGTAGTCGCCCTAATAATATAAAAAAACGTTTGAAAGGGTTGGATTGAGCTCAGAGTCAGAGACAGACATTTGGAGATGTTATTAGTCTTACATATGCTCCGAGTATTAATCTTATTTCAGGAATTAATCTTCTTCGCCTAATTCTTGATTAGTTTGTTACTTACACACACATACACATGTGTTATTCAGTTGTTGTGGGGCTTCCAGTTGCAGTTGATTACTCTCAATGCACTTCCACATGCAACGATGCAATTTGATGCTCGCCCATGGCATTGTTTTTTTTCTGGCCTTTAATTTTTTTTAAATACGCATCCTATTTCAACAACATTGTATTTTTTGTCCCACTATTTCTTAATTAGTAGTGGAATTACCAAAATAACCTAATTGGTAGGCAAATGCAGAGTTTAGATTATGACAAAAATTCGGATTCATTCCCAAAAGACCCGGAAAACCGACAAGTACAAGATCGGAGTTGTTCATGTAAGTGAACAAAGACATAATGGCTGAGTTTTGTGGAAAAGTCGTAAATAATCTAATTTAAATTAAAGGGAAATGGTAGAGACGAAAGATGGGTTTATCCTCTTGATGAAAATCGTTATGGGCTAATAAAACCCATGACATAAAAGGGAGACGCTCTTGATGGACGGTTTGAAATGAAACTCCGGCCGTTCTAAAATTATAACCACCCAACCATTATAACCAAAACCAAAACCAGAATTAAAAGGACAATGCCACGGATCGCTGCCATTCGAGCTAAACTCCAAAATCTGCAGGAGCAATTAAATCCTGTCGACTTCCTAAGTGTGAACCAATCTTAACCAAATGACTCTCACGAGGAGCAGTTTCCGAATGTAAAACTCACAATTCCCTCAGGAATACAATAATTGCTGTTCTTTAATTAACGGCTGCTATTCATTCGTTCACTTTGGGTAGAGTAGTTCTCCGTCATAGAAATTAAATGGACGATAAGCCATATGATCTGACTAAGAATTTGTGATATCGGCTAAGTTTGGATTTTACAGCCACTCACTGTCCCTCGTCGGTCAATGTGAGGAAAAGTAAAGTGATCAAGTGTGAACTCATCTCATAAAATAAATCCGCGGCCACGCCCCATTGTTTTCCCTCGGTACGACGCGATACAGTACAAAGACCCACGGACGGATTCTTTAATGTTATAAATAATGTGCAATAAGGATTAAGAATAATGACACCCAATAAATGAGAATGAAAGAGTGCCGACAAAATAACAAAAGACCCTAACCAAAATTCTATCCCCGTTAAACAAATCAAAAATGGGGAGGAGTCAAATTGTCTTACGTTCCAAACACACTTGACAGTATTATCGCTTAAATGGGCAATACTTAATGATTTTTTAGTAACAAAAATATTAAAATGACGGTCAATTCCGTAAAATATTTTAATTTTTGTGGATGTCTTTGTACAACCAGATCCCGGGTTCGATTCCTGCTGTGTACACTTCCCAATTCCTTGTACGCGTCGGTGTTTGCATGGTAGCCGGTCCTTGGATATCGCAGCTTAATTATTTACGTCGAGGCCTCTAGAGTAACTTCCCTAGAGAAGAGTTACCTCGCTGATAAAAATTCTGGCTTAGGAGCCAAGGCTAAGAGCCAAGGACGTGAATTTGTATTAAATATGTTTAAATGACTAGAAATTCTACCAGGGCTTCAAAATATGGACGCATATTTTACGCACGGAATGGTTTTGGACCCATTTCGAAAGAATTGGAGGAAGTACGGATATTTAGAAATATTGGTGAATGTGAATAGGGTGGAGTGGCTTGTCTCGCATGCCCGTAACGGTTTAATGTGAATGTGAATGTGAATCAACCCATAAATAAAATTCCCATAAAATAAGGGAGAGGAAATTCGGACTTGTATTCTAGTCTGTGGTCACAGTTCCAACTCCGTACACTCACTTAAATACGAAATGATCCATAACCAGTAAAAACCAGTATAAGTATAGTGACAGTGGCAGGGATTAACTATGTCGTACATGTAGTTCCGTTGTATTTTGGATATAGTAGTTAATTGCCGGCAGAGATCTCTGCTCTGTCATGCCCAAGTCATGGGAGAAATAAATTTTTGAAGTACATACAGGGCGGTTCATAAGTTTATCCACTAAATGGATGGACCAATGAATAGAAAAAATGAAAATAAATTTTGGGACACCCTGTATGCATAAAATGTGTAGTTGATCCATGATGTGGTCCCTGTCCTATACACGGGAGCAATATTACTGTTTCACCAAGTGAAATGTTTGATTCCCTCTAGAGTCCCTTCCTTTTCTCCATTCCAGGCAGTCTACGACGTATAAAAGTGTTAAAATCGAGATTTATCCGAGACTCCAAGTGGACTCCAGGATCCACTTTACTTTTAATGGGATCCTCACACTTTTCCCCCACGCAATCCAATGCAAAACAACCCAAGACAAAGGAAATGGAAAGCCTTTCGTCCTCCTCTTCGTATCATAAAATGTCAATAAGACCGGAGAGATTTAGGCACGCCGTTCCACACCATTCCCATGAACATAATACAAGTTTAAGGAGTCTAAGTCTGAGTCTGGGAGGACAATAGGGAACGCACAACACAAGAACAAGACGAGACTTTGTTTTTCTTTCCAACTAAATACAATCTTCAAGTCTGGGATTTACAAAAGAATCTTGATTGCTGCTTTTACATCACTTCACCACATATTATCATGAAACACCCTGGAAAATTATGGACAAAGGGTCCCGTCACCGTAGCTTAAGCGTCGTCGTGCTTTCAGCTCAGGGAGATCGACCATTGCACCTAAAAAATTCTAATCGCACCTACGGATTACAATTCCGTCAGTCCATGTCACAAGTACCGAATTGTAAAGCTTAAGAATTCAATTGAGCCTCGATGATACCAGAGAATCGTAAACGTTCGTGTAAAAACCAAAGGTTAGACGTAAACTGTATTCAATAATAATCTTGGTGTCAAAAATAGCATTTTGTGTCAAGAATAGCATTATTAGTGTCAAAAGTAGCATCTTTGGTGTCAAGAATGGCATTTTTGGTGACAAGAATAGCATTATGTGTCAAGAATAGCATTATTAGTGTCAAAAGTAGCATTTTTGGTGTCATAAATAGCATTTTTGGTGACAAGAATAGCATTATGTGTCAAGAATAAAATTAGTAGTGTCAAAAGTAGCATTTTTGGTGTCAAAAATAGCATTATTAGTGTCAAAAGTGCATTTTTGGTGCCAAAATAGCATTTTTGGTGTTAAAAACAATATTTTTGGTGTTTAAAATAGTATTTGAGCTCACCAAACACTTTCTCTGACACTGAATCAGTACTTTAAGAGGTAAAACCGCGGTAAAATGAGATTTTCCTGTAAATCAAATATTTTTAATACAGATTTTCTGAAAACAGGGTCACCAAACCCGATTATTTTTTCAACGAACCGAAAAGTCGGTCGGTTTCATCCATTACACCTACGAAATAAAACCGTTCACCATTTTTTTCTCATGTTCGGTGAATCGGACATACAAGAAAGATATCGAGACACTAAGAGCATTGAAAAAGGTGAGGATTTAAGTGAGAAATGATAATGGAGGACTTATTCTAAAGACGCCTTCATTCGTGAACGGTAGGTGGGTCACAAATGATGAAGTTTTATATATATTTGTACTCTACGATTACAAATTACAAATCTATCTCCTTACAAATATTTTATTTACTCATTGCAATTGAGCTGACTGTGTGAATGACGGGTGGACTGCTCAAACTTAATGCAACTCAAGCACACAATTCAACAATTCTTCAAATGAAACAAGCGTCTTTTTTGCTCCAGTCCTTCAAGATACGAAAGAAATTATTTACAGGGTGTCCGAAAAGGCATTTGGCGCTTATATATTGTCGATTCTGAAAACGGTTTCTCATTTCCAGTCGTCACCAGACGCTTATTTTTTTTATTTCGACAGTATGAGCTTACCTAGTAGGAAAGTTATCAAATAATTTGGATTAAGCATGTATTTGACTTTTTGAACACTCGGTACCACAATTTTTTGTCCTGATAAGAAATCTCGGGGTGAAATCGAGAAATCTGTTCTCTTCTGTTTGTTAAGTCACGGAACTCCGTGCGACAGGTGTGATAGTTTTTGGTTGATCTGATAACGTTCCTTGATTGGCACCCGCCAAAGACTCTATTAGGTCACCATTTAACTCAAAACCCTTCCTTCTGTTCCCATCCAATTCCATTTCACACAATACAATGAGTAAATCCACTTTAGGCGGTACGGTGTGGTGGATTTAACATGATTCGAATTATTTTTCTGCATTCACTAATTTACTGAGAATTTGATCCCGAATGTCTATAAAATTTTATCAGCCATCTACATCTCCGCACGTCTGTCTATCTTCCTTCAGTCCAAGTGGGAATTTTAACACACCCCCAATCATCCAATTGTCATTAAGCATGATTTTAATTGCCAAGTCTCAAAGGACGATGCGGCGTCATAATTTAAAGTTTTCTCCTTACAGGAAGTTTACGAACCATTGCAATGATTATTGCGCTAAAATGCCGGTCAACAATTAAAAAGGGTCCCACAAATTTATAATGGTGTTGGATAATTTTATTATTTTCGTCAATCAATAATTATTAACTTGATTCTAGTTAAATATAAGTGCTGAACAAGTGGACGGGACCTGAAATTGAATCCACACCTGGTGGTCTGTGCCGTTAGTTAATTAACAGGTGTGAAAATAAATAAAATTAAGTTTAATTGTATTTGGGAAAAGTTTAATTAATTATTAACTGGCGTGGTTAACGATCCATAATATTTTGGGTATGCGTGCCAATTTTGTTTACTTATAAGGAGTTCTGACGCAAATTATGCAGGAAAAAGTAAATTCAATTTTCGGTCGGACGAGTAAATTAGAACAGATATGATTAAAACTGATGCTCTAATCATTTTTTTTTTCATTTATATTAGAAATTTTAAAAAATAGTCGAACGAAAATTCTCCACTCCAATAAATAATCAATTTTCTTTCGAAGGAACTCAACCGAACCCGGAGGAGCCGTCTTTGGTTATTTTGGCATGTCGAATTTCAAATTTCAAGCTTGTGATGGCTCCCCTGCCGAGTAGAAAAACTTTTTACGTTAGACTTACTTATTTGGATTACGAAAAAAATAAATCAAGGGAGCAAAGACATTTTTTAAACATTTCTTTGTACCTGCATGTATCCTGCTAGTACTGTACAGGGTGGTACATAACCATTTGTCCTCAATCGCCATTTCCTCAAAAAATATATGTACTTAGTGGTATCACGCAATTTACAGATATTTCTGGAAAATTCTTTTGAAAAATTGATATCCCACTCCATTTACACCGCATCATGAGCCACCCTGTATGCCATAGGATAAGATGATAAAAAAAAATGCCGGAAGCGTTCCTTGAATGTTATCGCCAGGAAGACACCGTATGTCATGTCGACTGCCACTGTCAATTTCGCAATTCTTTAGAGCGGCAAAAACAGCAGTATTCCGATACTGCAAACAAAGAAAAGTGCAAAGTGTCCAAAAATTCATCCTAAAGAAAGTTCAAGTATAATTCGAGCTGTTCAAGTGGAAAGGCAATAAAAAAAAATACCCTGGCATAGCAGGATTTTTTTTCGACCGATACCGGTAAACGTAAATGTGCATACACAATTTTTTTTAGCACAGGAACAAATTAGTGAGCGTCAAAGTCGGCGAAATACAAATACTTTTAAAAAAATTGAAGCAGGGGAGACGTTGAACGTACATGTCTAAGGAAATTGTATTCGGGACTAAATTCCCTGACGAACAACAATGAGGACGTTTTTTTTGTGCAATTGTTGGTGTCGAGAGTGATGTGGCACGTAGTCGATGTACCTTGTGTAAAGGAATCACGGGTATCAATAGAAATGATCGGAGGATGCAATTGCGGATGTAATTAGCCTTGTCGAATCTACAGAGTGCAGTGCGGCGCTCACGATCTCCTTTCCATCAACATTTTAAGAGTACCTACGCGATACTGATACCGATACGGCCATAAATTTGGATACATACATATTTACAGTGGCCACACATGCACATCCTTACGATTATATCGTACGTACGCGTACGTACGAATCCCATCTATTATCACCTCGTCATACAGGTAAATAGTCCCCGGCAGCCACATCGGAACATCTTCAAAGAAGAAAATGGGTGTCCCAGAGGAACTCGTTTGGAGGGGCTGCGTTTTTTCTTTGCAAAAATTGTGTATTTTCCAAAAATAAAAGCATGCGCAAAATGTCTAACGCCACAATTTCTTCTGTATAATAAAAAAAAACACGCCCAAAAGAAGAATGCGCAAAATGTCTAATGCCACAATTCCTTCAGTATAATCAGAAACATGCCACGTTTTTGATCGAAAAACTTCCCCCAGTCCTTAAGTAGCGATTCCATATGGCAACTGATGATCTCCAATTCTCCTGCAATTAGTGCCGCAGGAGCAGTCATATATGGCAGCAAATACATGCAACAACTTCTGCCATAAGATTTTAACACTGTTGGCATATGCGAGCTGCAATGTTTTTGCAAATAAGAACCGGGCAATAATTTACAGAAGGTTTGCACACACTTTCTGCCATGTTGAATCGCTACTTGGCATGGGGAAAAATTAAGCCGTTGGATTTGTCTGTATTTGTGATATGTTGTAGCTCTTGACCTTCTGAACAACTACTGTGAAGATCATACCCCAAAAAATTTGAATGTTTACTAGTTAGACATACTTGGATCAAATGCACTATGTGACGTCACAAATACCTAGTGCATTTGGCTTGTGAATTTCATAGAGGGCAAACAGTTAGGCTTTTGGAGATAAAACCTTCACATTCATTTTATTTAAACATGAAATAAGCCATAATCTTTTTTTTTAAATAGGGTCGTTCTGAAGGGGGTGTCGATATTTCCTGGAAGAACCCCTTTGAAATACAACTGGCTCACCTATTACAAGAACTTGTGAAAAATTCAAAGACGCGGAACAGGATCCCATGAACCATGAAGAAAAGAAGAATAAAGTTGATAAGCTGAGAAGATTATTGATTTGGGACGATAATCGCATGGACAAGGGAACCCTTTCCGTCTTTTTATTCTTTATCGCGTCTTCGGCCCAGTAAAAAACAAATCTGGCCGTGCCGTGGACGCGGACGATAAAAAAAATAGAACTGGTGTGCTGACAATTTTTTTAACAAAGACGAGCAATATTCCCATTCATTCACTGCACTGCTACGCTGCGGCAAACAATTATTATTGTCAAAGCCAAACCTCAAGTGGGTTATTTTTATTTAGTCCACTTCACAAAACATATATGTATGTTTTTGTTTTCTTTAAACTCTTTTTTAAAAAATCTATACAGAGGACTTTTACTTCTATTCTGATAAAATTGTCAATTGTGTGGTAAAACCTGAGATTGAGATTGAGAGGAAGTAAGTTGAACATAATATCAGTCCATTGTCATCACAAATCGTTCAGAACCACCCTTTTTCAAATATTTAGCTAAAGGGTAGCAATTATGAAGATCCGGACATATAGAGTAGGGGTGTTCCGTCTTTTTTTTTTGTCTTCTTTCTAAGATTTAAACCTTTTTAACCCAAATTGTATGTTTGCTTTGGAAGGTTGGTTCTTGGTTCACAATGACCGAAACCGAAGACGATTACTGTAGATCATCCGTCCCCGAACCGAAACCGTACCGCAAAGGCAGACCAGGTGGTGAACCCAAGGTTGTCATGAAAGAAATAGCGCACGAGTTACCTGGCCCCAATTTTCCGCTCAATTCTTCCATAATTCTATGAATCCATCAAATTTTGAGGTTTTTTGTCTTTAAAAATTGAGTAGTTTCTTTCAATTTTAAATAATTTTTGTAAATTTTCAAGCCATGGTCTAAAATCCTTGCATATATGTGTAAAATTTGACCGTTAGAACTACATTTAGTCAAATGCACTTTGTGACGTCACGGACTCGCATGACCTCTCACAGCGCATTTGGCCCGTATACATCAGGCGGCTAAACGGCTAGACTTTCCGGGGTGGAGCCTTCAGAAAAGTTGGAAAAGAGGTCAATGGCGACATTATTTCAAAAATTTAAGAAATTCCAGCGGTGGGCGGGATTCTTTCTGAAGAATATAGACGATGGACTTTGAGAAGGAAAATCCCAATTTACCGCTCAATTCTTCCATAATTCTTTAAATCCGTCAAATTTTGAGAATTTTTGTATTTAAAAATTGACGAGTTTCTTTCAAATTCAAATAGTTTTCTTAGATTTTCAAGTCGTCATTTGATATCCTTGCATATATGTATAAAATCTGGCCGTTAGAAACAAATTAGCCAAGTACACATTGCGACGTCACGGATTCGCATGACCTCTCACAGTGCATTTGGCCCGCGTACATCAGTCGGCTAAGCGGCTACACTTTTCGGGGTGTAACCTTCACAAAAGTGGACAATATGTCAATGGCCACGTCATATAAAAGATTAAGCGAATTCTCATAAGATATCTGGACGATTATGGACTATGAAAAGGAAAGTCCGGATTTGGCACCACAAAAATTGTCTTGACACGATATCGATGTATGTATTGATATACGTGCCGGACGGACATGGACATTGTGACCGTTGGTAATCACAGCTGGGTAAATTAAGGATCGGATCTTGAGAAAGTTTTCTTATCCTTGGAGATATATCATTAGATTCTAAAGCCCGGAACAAAGGATCAATAGGAAAGTGAATAAGACTCTTAGCTCAGCCTCACCTCCTAGATCCTAGATCCTAGAACATTTCTAGAATCTAGAATCGTGTATGTGTAAGTGGAATTGGAGGGAGGAAGGAAAAGATCGTGGACTCATCAGTAGACGAGAAGTAGTTAGTTTTCTGGGTAGGGACTATGGAGACGTCTATCTAATCAATTAAAATACCCTGGAAATACACGGAAATCCTATCTTTCAAGTTCCATTAAGAGGACCCTTTACACGTAGCAAGTCCCTGGAGAGTAACACACTCTCTGGCTACCAGGCGGGAGCTACTACCCGGATTCGGGTAACACACTCAGACTCAGACTCAGTCTATGGATTGATACTTCCCTTGCATCCTGATTAATATAACGTAACATAGATCATGGACCAGGCATACAAATACTCAGCCAACTCCAGGTAGTCTATTACGACGGTCTAATACCCGCGTGTCCCGTGGTCGCCCAGAGAGGAAAACAGTGTTGAGTGTCCAAACCACATTTCACCTTCATTTTTTGTTAATTGTTTCCTTTCAGTACGCATTTTAAGGGAAAATCACTGATTAACACCAAACACATTTCAATTTTATTCAATTTTGCGACATCAGTAGAAAATGTAAATTTTTGCAGCTAAATTGCCAAAGTATGGACTTGTTCCACAGGAATAACTTATAGATACCTTAAGGGCCGTTCAAGTATTCGGTGAGCCCCAGGATCCGTTTTTTGACGCACCCACACGTAATATTTGAACGGCCACTTGTGCTATTGCACATTTAGTCCGGCCTGGATTTTTTATGGCAATAAATATTTCGGGTGATTTTACAGAATGATCTTAATTTTTTTAATGCTTTCTGGGGTAAATTGAGATAATTCAAATGCACCTTACGATAAGAGATGCAGATAATTGTGAGTCGTTGCAAGTTAGCCCGGCGCCTTTCTCATTCAAAAATTAAGTACGAGCGTTTTGGAGCCGAAAATCTCGCTTACAAATGGAAGATAGGCCAAAATGGACCAAAATTAGGTTACCTTAGCCTAAATGTCAGCAATGTATTGCAGACATGAAAACGTAAATGTTTCTTGGGCGGATTATCTGTCCTGATACTTGTGCGAGTTGGAATTTGGAAATGTTGGAAGATAATAGTTGGAGAATCGGATGGTTATAATTTTGATAACAAGTATTCCCTGGAAAGTTAACGTCGAATAATTAGGGAGAGAAGTCTGGTGGAGAGGACGCACTTCAAAGTAACTGATATATAATGTAGAAGACTGGAGGATGGAGCTCAGACTGAACTGGAACTGGAGAAAAGCCCAGGGAGAAACTTCCGCATTTCTCCAGAGTATTCTGAATTCCATCTCTCCTTTGTTAATCTGACCGACGGACCAACTTCCTCCTTACTTCTCAAATCCTACAATCTAATTCTATACGGGGTGGTTCATAATCATGTGTTCTTCCTCATTGTTTAGGAAGGTACCCGTAGTGGTAGGGAAACAGTACTGTAGTGGCGACTTTCACGTTCGATTTCACTCGTTTTCGTCCTGTCCACCTGTGTATTTTAGCGGCCGAACGGTTAGACTTTTGGGGTAGGACTTTCAGAAAAGTTGTTCAGGATACCACTGACTAGAGTATATAGAAATCTCAAGGAATTCCAATGCTGTACCTTTTCCCACAAGGTTTGGCCCCTTCCTTGTACTTAATGGATAAACTTGCATTTGACCTAAGGAAGGTACGTCTAGGAAAAGGAAAGCTTCAAAAAGGAAAATCTGTTTGAAGAAACTGCAAAACGTTGACAGTCCGAGTGGGAATCGAACCCCAGACATAGCATAATTATTTAGAGTTGCTTGTACCACTATGCTGAGGAAAACCAATGCCTCAAACATTGGTTTTGGATGACGATGAGTGACGGATGACCTATGAACTACCCTGTTGAAGTTTGTACTTGTGTTTCTGCACGGTACAGTTAGGTTGGTTGGTTCCCCCTGGGGAATTCCCTTATTAAATCAGTTCACATAATCTCCAGCCTAGTCATCCATTTCCTTGGGCGGAAACTAGAGCTATCAACTTACGTTTATGTACACGTCCGTCTACCCAGTAACCAGTATTAACCAGATACTCCCAAAGATACATTTATCCTTATGGTTTTTCCCAGCAGACCAGACCAGACAAAAACCTTTCCGTCAAGTCAAGCATCAGATTTCCAATATAAATTAAGACCCTTCTTACATAATCTCCAACCATCCCATCCACGCATCGCATAGGGTATTAAATTCCGATGCAATGGATTTTTCGGACGGGGGCTCACGATATTTTGTTACAAACCAAAACTTTGAATAAGAATTAAATTTTAATGAGTTATATTCAAAATGACTTGACAACGCTTTCATATTAGGTAGGTTTGTACAGTCGTTGTCAAGTTATTTTGGCTAATACTACCAATTTCGTGTTAAGTGGCCCGTTTGTTAACAATTGACGTGAGAGTGACCAATAATTTAACCCCCGCGTCCATAGGACGGGCTCTTTGCTAGTTTCCCAAACAAATTATTTAAAAAAAATGCTTACCTGAGTTGGACGGACTAGCCCCGGGAGATTCATTCAAAGGTTGAGAATAAAATTCATCAAGGGCTGAATGTTTGTTGTTGTCTAGGGTGTCTCCGTCATCTCTTAATTGGAGTGGGTCACTCATTTGCATTGGCTCTGCCTCCGCCTCTTCATCTAAAATCACATCAAAAAAGTTAAAAAAAATTGTGTAGTTTTTATATGGCGCTAGATAAAATCTTAATATCCGACTATCTTAAACACTAATGGGACGACTTTCTCCACTTTCACCGGAGAAAGTCCAATTTAACGTCATTTTTATGTTTACCATTATGTAAGCTCTTGGATTAATTAACTATTGTATTAAATTAATAGGGGTACCTACCCTAGGCCAAATGAGCACCAACCTAACGCAATCTCTAAGAAAATTCTATTATTATTTTTTGACATTATTTGGAACGCCAAGTAAAATTTGAATTCGAATTTGAAAGAGAGATTTGTTTCAGTTCGACAGTTTCTTGGAGAAAATCAAAATTTGTGGTATAAAATAAAATATGGTGAAATACGACTGTGAAAATGGAAACCTTGTGTCGAAGAAATAAATAAAATGGAAATGGGATAAGGTGCTTCTGTGTGTGAAAATGGTATTCATGTTTTTATGGGATCGACCGGAATCGATGTGGGGTAATGGAAGTCAAAACAAAAGAATGAAGATATGGAATGTTTGAGCTGAAAGGGAAAAAAAGAAGCTCGAGAAAAAAACTATTTGAGGAAACTCATATAAAAGTCATGGAGAAAAGGGTATGGTAGATTCTAGACGGCTAGAGCAGCTAGACGGGGTTTTAAATTCGGCCTTTTCCTAGAATGGATACATCTCTAGGGAGTGGAGCTTTAATAAGCGCCCTACAGGCATTTCCCGCTTTTCCTAAATGGGCTCTGGGACTCCGGTTCTCCCACCGGACCAACCAATTCTCAAGGGAACTTCTCTTCCCAGTTCTTCCATTCCTTCCATCCCACGCGAGCAAGGCAGAATAGAACCAAAGGGAAAGCAAAGGACCACTACCGAGGAAAATGCCCGTATGTGCATCTTTTCTTCTATGTTAACGTCAGATTTCAATATCTATGGCTAATATGTCACCGTTTCTTCGAATTTGCTTCGTCCGCCATTTTTGTACATGGATTTTAGGTCACATGCATGCTCTTCAAGTTTATTAATTTTCTTTATTATGGTCAAAAATATCAATTACTGTTGTCAACATTCGAACCGGTTTTTCCAGCAACAAAGAGATATCGATAGCATTGGACATTATTTATAGGGTAAGTTGTGCTAATACGTTCCGGTGTCCCAATACGACCCAGCCCCATCTGTGCGTGTGCATTGAGGTCACGTACCCCAGTACTTTGTTAATTCCTTTTATTGTGGTCAAAAATTTCAGTTTACACCGCTGTCAACATTCGGACCGGTTTTCCCAACAACAAAGATAAGATAGCAACAGACATAATTTGTAGGGTTAGTTGTGCTAATACGTCCTGGCGTCCTAATACGACAAAACCGCCATTTGAGCGTGTGCTTTGAGGTCACGTGCTCCAGTAATTTCTTAATTCTTTTATTATGGTCAAGAATTTCAGTTTACACTGTTGTCAACATGCAAACCGGTTTTTCCGACAACATAGATATACCAGTAGACAGAAATTGTAGGGTGAGCTGGCCTAATATGTCCCGGTCTCCCGGTGTCCCAATACGCCCCGATGCCATTTGTGTGTGTGCTTTGGGGGTCACATAATTATACAGTTCAAGATATACGGGGAGTATTAGAACACCTTACCCTTTAACTCGGTGATTTCCGTAGTTTTACCGTTAGAATGAAGGCTACTTATGGGTACTGAAGCAAAATTGGGACATTTGTACTAAAATGGCTCAAATTCAACTTATTTACCCTAATAAATTCGTGAATTCGTACTTCGTCTTTTTGTAAAATGACTTGAACATTGTTTGGTGGGTCTGAATGCAATTTCCTGACTGCCTTTAATCCATCTCTCTTGTTCCCTCACAGCCTGTATTCATTTTATTTTCTCTCCCCACCTTCTAACCATACAAAAACATTCTTTGTTTTTTCTAACACTCCCAGGTCATACTGTATTCCGACAGAATACTCACAAAATACGTAAAGGAACAACTTCAATTTCTTCCATCCACAGAACCCAACTACTATTGCGATTTCAAGAAATTGTCGCAAAAAATGTCACAACTTTCAGATAGACAATTTTTTTTTCTCATTAGACAGTATAAGCTCACCTAGTACTATTGAATTTGTCAAACTATGTTGACTAATTCAATATTTTAAGAGCATTACTGGTATGGGCAAAATTACCGTACAGGATCCGAACTTCTTTCTGTAGTACTCAAGTTTTGTAAAATCCAACATCACTTTTTTGGATTCGGACAGTGCGAGCTTACCTAATAGTGAAGTTGTTGAATTATTTGAGTATTAGTTCAATTTCTTTAAGAGCATTAGTGGATTTTCTACCAAAATCGAAATATTTTCTGCAGGACTCAAGTTTTGAAAAATCCAACGTCTTTTTTTCGGTTTGGACAGTATGAGCTTACCTAGTAAAGAAGTTGTCAACTATTTTGAATATTTCTTTGAACACATGTGAAGTATGAATTTGTATGGAATAGTAGGTTTGGTACCTTTGGACATGTGCCTCTTGTTTTTTAAACTTTGGATTTGAACTATGACGTTATATTATAGAGGTATAGGAGTAGACTGGATTATATATTCTGGGAAGGAAGAGGTACGTTGTAGAGGATATACGGTACGCTATAAGAGAAGGAGGAGAAGTGGAGAATAAAGTTGTCTATCCGACGGAAAGGGCTTTTGAAATCTCGAGAGGGCAGTGAGCTCAGAACGGCAGAAAATTAACGCAAATCTTTCGGGAATTTTGGACTCTCTTACGAAGGCGTTACTGGAGGCATTTTTAGTTTTAGAAATCGAATAATGACTTTCTTGGGACGTCGGGTGAGTCCCAAGTGCGTAGTTTTCTCCAACATTGTAATGGCCAAGTTTCGACTCTGGGAAAATTTCCCCGTGTACACTTTATCCTTTTGAATCTTCTTGATTACGACACTTTGGAGAAATCCTTTCCTCCAAAAGTCTCCTTTTTTTCTCTCTCTTTCTCTCTCTCACTACGACCTCCGTAGTACAAGACTAACCCTTCTCGTCCAAAATAACCTAACAGATCGTTCCGACACACACAAAACATTCAATATCAACAAACCAAATTTTATCGGCCGTGAAAAATATATGTTTACCCCCTTTTCTCCTTCCTTTCCTTTCTCTTTTCTCTTTTATTCCGACTAAGCTCACTTTCTCCATCGGTCCCCACTTTCAGCATAGACACAACGAATTTTCCTCAATCCTTCGGGATCAACTCTTTCCTCCTTTCTTTCTTCATGTAAAACATTCCTAACATCAACTCAACAGTTTAGTCTCCATTAAAGTGTCATCAAACTCCAATATTTGGACATGAAGTACACTATCCACCCGGGTTGTCCACCAAATACACCCTTCGATCATTTTAACCCCATTTTTACTACATTTTAGGCGCGCATCAGCGAAATATATTGAAAAATGTCATGTTTAAACCATCCGTTCTTTTTAAAAAACCCTAAATATTGGTTTAAACCAAGAATACCTAGTATATTTCGTTTTCTAACCTAACCTAGCATGGTATATCAAATTTTAGGTCTAGAGAGTATTCAAAAAAAACTGGTTTAAACAAAAAAAACGATTTAAACCAATAAAAGAAAACTGGTTAGACAGGAAGAAAACTTGTTATAACCAGATAAACTGGTTTAAACCAAGAAATACTGGCTTTAACTATCAAAACTGGTTTAAATTAAAGAAACCTTGTTTAAGTCAATAAAGCACGGATTAAACGAGAAAAGCTGGCTTAAGCGAAACGAAGTCTAGTTTAACCAAAAGAATCTGGTTTAGGCAAATAAATCCGGCTTAAACAAAAAGAATGGTTTAAAGTAATACAGCCTGGCTTAAACGAACAGAAACTGGCTTAAACCGAGAAAAGTCCAGTGTGAACCAGAAGAACCTGATTTGGACCAAGAAATCCGGTTTAAACCGAGAATAATGTTTTAAAGCTAGAAAAGTCTGATTTGAAACAGAAATCCTACCTACTTTTGGGAAACCAATAAACTGATTTAAAACTAAAACAAACCGAGTTTAAAACAGAAGAACTGTGAAAAGAAAAATGGTTAATCTAATGAAGAAACCAGATTAAACCATAAAAAACCAGGATTATTATTTTTTAAAAGGAACAATCAAATAAACCTGGCTTAAAACAACAAAAACCGGTGTACACACATAGAAAATCCCCTAAAACCATGTTAAACCGGCTTCAAACCGCAAAAACCCGGATTACTGTTCTGTAATCCAAAGAATGGTTGAAAAATGCTCTGTTCAATTATGTGCATAAAATATCAATTATAAACCGTAAAAACCGATACAAAGCATATGTAGTTTAAGTGCACACACTACAATCCATAGTGGTAGTGCCTGATCATTGCATTTTGAAATTGAGAAACTAATTCAAAAACAAATAGAAAATACCGTCAAATCCTTTTGCCATCCAAGTCGGCCCACTTTAATCGAATACCAGGACAGAGACAATTTATTCAAATTCCCTCCTCTCCGAGCATCGCATTGCCCACGGGAAATTTTAACCCGAAGAAAAAAAATACAGAGTTGTTCAAAAAGCAGTTACAAAAAAAACCTATGCCTACATTTACCCTTCCGCTTTTGCTGGAAGGGTTTCCCCTTGGGGCATTGAAGAAAAACCAAAGCCAGGCTGCATGCCATCACAAACATTCCAATTTCCCATTTGTTCGACTTTCCCTCCGTTGGTCTTGAGGGAGAAAGTTCAAATAATAATATGAAGCGAGAATTGGAAGTCGGTCGTGTCGTGACAAAAAAAAAGTGAAGCCAAAAAAGTCGTCGTCCTCTTGACTTTTTATACTTTGAACCTGAATGGTATTATCAAAAAAGAAAGTATTGTTGGTGGTCATGGACTTTCTCCATGGACTTTCTCCAGGACTGGACTTTCGAGTTTTCCGGAGTGCACTGCACTGGATTGACATGACCAAACCACACAGAAATCCAATACATGCATGGAAATGGAGAGAGCGTGAGCGTGACTGACTGCTCTGACTCAAGAGATCCAAAAACCGTCAACATTTTTACCCGGGTAATATTATGTGGCTTCCGTGTCAATGTCACTTGACGCCAAACAAACTTCCACCATCGACTACGATACAAACTTGAGTCAATTTAATTGAGTTAACGGACGGAAATTCTTTTCTATTGTTTGTTAAGCCGTTTAGTTAAGAGCAAAGGGACGTAGTGTATTTGGCAAGTGAGGACACCTAATGTATGTGGCATGTAAAGACACCTAGTGTATTTGGTATGTAAAGACACCTAGTGTATTTGGTATGTAAAGACACCTATCGTATTTGGCATGTAAAGACACCTATTACATTTGGCATGTAAAGACACCTATTATATTTGGTATGTAAAAACACCTATATCGTATTTGGCATGTAAAGACACCTATTATATTTGGTATGTAAAGACACCTATCGTATTTGGCATGTAAAGATACCTATTCCATTTGGCATGTAAAGACACCTAGTGTATTTGGTATGTAAAGACACCTCTGGTATTTGGCATGTGAAGACATCTAGTGTACTTAGCATGTAAAGACACCTAGTGCATTTGGCATATAAAGACACCTAGTGTATTTGGCATGGACTGCCAAGGATACCATCCGATTTCAATACATTTTGGATTTATTATATTCAAGAATCCTTGAAAGATTTTTATTTTTCCTTTTCGAAAAACATTAAAATATTTGACCCTTTGAGAAATATTTGAAGAATAATTGGTGGCCATGGAACCGTTGAATTGTAGTGAATGTGTATGTAGAGAAGGTTAGGAGTTTAATTTAGTGTAAGTCGTGTAAGAGAAAAGTTGGAACGGGGACGTACGTGTGGAACGTAACCTATGACATATATATAGATTCTGGAGGTCTGGGCTGAGCGTGTGCGTGTGTGGCTGAGGCTGGTTGGAGTGACATGAGGAGAAACTGGAGAAACTGGAGGAACTGGAGAAAGTTGGTTGGTATGCATGAGGGCGGGTGCATCAGAAGAATTGGAGAAAGTCGAGGCGGGGAGCCCTTCACGTCCGGATTTCCCAGAGGAAATGTCCCGACTCAAACTCTCACAAGGGACCACACTCAACTGCCACTGTCAAAAATTGTCCTACTTATGAAAGAATAGCAAGATATCTCAGTATTACAGGGTACGACCCTAGCAGTAGGCTATTCAATTGCAGGAAGTAGTGCCCAAAAAATGGTAACCACACTTTTCACATTAATTTGGAAATGAATTCTTTCCAATCATCACAAGGGATAAAATGTGGCAGGTTCGCTTTTCTTGGGGTTAACCCGAAACGCACATTTTTGGCCCAATGACGAACGATTCCGGCGTTAATTCTCAGGTCTATCTTCTAAGGCGTGAAAGAATTAAATATTTTCTAACGAAAAACGGCAATATTTTGAGGAGTCGTGAATGATATTGTAATTGGGGGAAGTTGAGACCAATAGGACGACCTTGGTGTAGAACTATGCCCTACGCCGTATGCAGTTATCTATACTTTTGAAAATTTCTCATATATGAGCCATATTTGAATACTTGCAATGGAAAGTTTGACCAAATAAAATGTAATGATAGCTTGGACATAATTTGACATTTTGAGGAAATTCCTTGTGAGTTTGTAGTATATCCTCTGACTACATATGTAGTGTGTTGGCTATAGAGAGACTCCTTCATCTGTGACACTTTACGAAAGGTGGTCCCAGGAAGACTGTCAGAACGACAAACCTTGATTAGTTCTAATCCCTGGAGAACATGATCTGGCGTGCTCTGGAAAAAAAAGATGCCTGGGCTGTGGGGTGGTCCTCTGGGAATGTCTCTCTTGGAACCCATCTCGCCATAGACCGGCGTCTAATAATCCAGACTCTGGAATTCCACACACATCCACACTCAACCCACCAATAACACACTACATGGCACTAACACTAACTTTCCTTCCTCAGGGTTGTCACCGTCACCGTCACAGTCACAGTCCACCGTCACAACTCCAACGATACATCGCCACACACCTCATCCGAAATTGTCCCCGACTTGTCATTAACCTTCTTTAGTTTACTTTAGAACAATTCACATCCAGGACAAAACCTCAACTCAACTCAACTCTGGACATCAACGAACTTACAAACTATTACGTTATCTACGCCGAACTATGATATACACCTTCTGCAAGAAATATTGGAGGTACCCCTAGTAGTGAGGCAAAGAATGATGACTTTTCCATGATAAACTTAGAACCTACCCAACATAATATACATTTATAATTACATGGATTCGCCGAGTTTTCTATGATTTGGATTTTTTGAAGAAAGAAGGAAGGTACCCCTAGTAGTACCAAGATCTGGATTGATGAATTGTCCAAAATATACAGCATCCTTTGTCCAGGACATTCATTAAATAACAAATTGTCATTGTAAGAATTGTCTGAAACATCAGTTTTCTATGATATTGAATTTCTCCAACAAATAAGAAATGTACCCCTAGTAGTAGGATATAGAATGATCGGCTCTCAATAATTTTCACACATGTATTCAACAAAATTCATAAAATATAGTCATTTATTGACATTCGCCGTAAAACATAGTGAAAATCACTGCGAATTTCTAATAGAGATTGGGTCGCTTGACCTAGGAGAGGTACCCCCAGTAGTAGGAAAGAATTCCTGCCTACAATCGTCTTTAAAGCAACCATCCAATGATATTACACAGCGAAATGCTAAGGGGCTGCCTGTCTACCACCAAAATGGTACTAAGCATTGACATCATGCGCACGGAACATTTACCTTAATAAATAGGAATAATTTATAAGATACTATTTGAAGCTTGGCAATTTTGGAACACCCTGTACTAAAAAGCTTGAATTTGACCTTAGAACCGTAAGAAAATAAGTAAGGACACATTTGAGCTTCCTCCTGACGCCTTTTCCAACTTTCTCCACATACTAGTAAGCTATATAAGTACAAATTAGTCTCAAATTGAAAGTGAAAGTCACCTAACATTAAAATTTCCCCAGAGTGAAAGTTATCGGCACAGTTTTCTAAAAGTTAATCTCATTTTGTCCTTCCCGGGAATCGCGATCCCATTTTCTATCATCCAGAGACTTTCACCTAGCTCCTTCTTTCACCCGTACCCGTACGCGAAGCGAAGCGTATGTTTCTTAATGGAATTTTTGATAGTTTTTTTTAAGAAGGAGCGCTCTTTCCAAAAACAAAGTCAACAAAGAATTATTGAATGAAGGAAGTGAAGCTGAGATTGGAGAAAGTGAAGAAATATGGAAGGATATACATTCTTGTGTGCTGCTTCGTACATATTTATCCATTTACAAAATACACACGCACACGCACGCACATTCAGTGGGGATATTGTAGTATAGTTACTAGTTACCCGGATCCGGGTAGGTAAGAGGAAAGTGGAGAGAGACAGAGGAGTTCTCGTCGGGGTCCCTTGGGACAAGTGGCATTAATCACATTGAGAAAATAGGACTGAGGAAAGAGCCAACTGGGAGACTCAGTTGGCATGACAACAGTGGTTTGAAATCTAATAGGAGCCCAAATTGCCCAGAATTATCATTTCAAGATGCAAAGAGAAAATATAGTAGGGGGTAGGAGAGGATGGAATGGGTTTTAATTGCCAAGGGA
>JAQFYE010001633.1:0-21731 GCA_034694305.1 Protaphorura glebata | reverse complement strand
GTCAGAAGTGAAATGGGATTATGTGATATGATGAATAAAGGGGTTAGAGGTTATTTTAGTGACTCAGATATGTCGCTGTTGAAATACGAACCCAAGTATCAAAGAAATGGAAAAGTATCATGCAGAGACGCAGAGAATTCTTTAACGTTTCATTTCCATGATTTCACTTCGTCTTTTTGAAACGTACATTCGAAATTTTACCAAATTGTCGCACATTGTATAGTTACCTAGATTTTGTTTTATATTCTGGTTGTGAATAGAGGTTAGAATTTGGTACAGTGAACTATGTTGAGTAGGAAAGTCCAAAATGCAACAGGTAACGAAGCGAGAATAGCCTTTAGAGCTTGAGGATGGATATTGAGCTGGAAGCTAATGTTCGCTAAATCTTTTTCTTCCCAGGCCTTGTCTTTCTTTTCAAAGCTCTTCACATTCTTCCTTTTTGTCTTCCCTAATGTTCTGGGGGAGGGTGCTCTCATAAAAAATAATTGGCAATTCTCCCAAAGTACCGGAAAATTTCTACGACACGATGCGACGGCACTCCGGAGGGAGTCCCGGTCACAGTCAGAGTCATAGTCCTTCCTAATGATTCTCAACGTTCTGGAAGTTGATATCACAGTCATATTCATTATATTTTGCATTTTCAGCCTATTTACCTTTAGATGATGAATAAAAGAAAAGGCAGTTCGCTTGTTTACAACAGTTCACCTTGGAACGTATCTGGCGGTATATCCCTCGGGCAAAGATGGTTTATATTATAAACCATCTCGTAATTTTGATTTTTGTAATTACTACGGTCACATTTCCTTGCCATTTTTATTCGGTCATACTTTTCACAATCAACTGTTATAAATGAGCAGACCGTGCATAACATTTAAGACCCTACAAACGAGTTTATCGCATTATTTTATTCTCCCGAATATTTTTCAAGCGAGTGATTTCATTTTATATCGTTGTACGAGAAGGAATGACAACGGAGCATTGCGCATTAGAATTGTATTTGTTGTGCTAATATTTTGCAAATAAAGATCTTGGATGGATGCTAGGATGATGTGGGAAAAGATTTAGGGTTGTGTTGAGTCATTATAATACATTGCACTTCGGGTGCCATAAAAGTGAGAAGACACTTATCAAGACGACAGACAAGTTGCGGTATCGTGTCCCAGACGCAGACTAAGAAAAGCTGATAAATCATTCTACCACTTGAAATGTGCAAAAGTAGAACTAACGATCGTTATCTGGGCCTACATTATGTGAGGGACAATTAAAAATCTGACACGTTACATGCTTAACAAAGATTTGATATTTCTGAGCCGATTACTTAGCGAGATTCATGTTCCAAATTATTCGAAAAGGAATAATTTTGGTATTTTTGAATATTTTAGTCAAAGCTTGAATTAAGGAATTTTAGATATTTTAGAACTGGCCATGCCACGTCAGAGCAAGAAACGTACACCATTTCACGATTATGTTGCCTTGGAATTGACATGGCGAGCCAGTATTATTTGGAGACCTCATGTAACCGCTTAGGATTGTATTTTATAGAATTTGAGCATTTGGGCGTTGTAAGACGAGAGCACTTTGTAAGACGGAGAATGAGGTGATCCCAACGGAGTTTCACAGCATCATTTATCAACTCGAGGAATATAAGTAGTTGTAGGAGTAGAAAACGGAGAGGAGTGTAAAGCCATCAATACTACCCGGGTTTATTTGAACCCAAGACAAGAAACACTCCTCACTTTACTCACTATAGCTTCGGTTGAACTGTACAGGGTGGTTCATAACTCAAAATGCATAACGAAGACTAAATCTTACCCTTAATCACCCATGTCGGGGTATGGCCTTCACAAAAGTTGTTCAGGAGGTCAAGGGTTTAAAAAAATTCAGCCATTTAAGGATTGGCGGTGTTAGGATCCACCGGATTTACGGGTGATGACTATGAACCACCTTGTCACTGAAATAATCTTGGGGGAAGGGAGTTCGTTTCGTGATAGTGTTCATGGTTTGTAGTGGAGTAGTTGGAAGTATTATGATCTCCCTCATCGGATCGTTCGGTCCGCCGAAATGGAGTCAATAGCGGTGGAGTGGAATGGGTTGTCGAACAAGAGAAGGAACAAGAGCTATAAATCTGTCCAAACTTTTCACCGCCTAGGAGAAGAAAAAACGGCTAACTGGGTTTTAAATTAGGATTTATATGTTTTAATTTGGGGATTATTTCGATGCGGATGTGGAATCATCGCGTGTTCTCCCTGTTAAGGAATTACAATCCTATTCGCTTGTTTCGTCTTGGCATAATTTAATAGTTCCGATTCAAATTGTCTGTGTTTTAGATCTCTTCCTTTTATTTAATAGCTCGTAGATCTTAGATAAACTATTTACCTATTGTTTTATTGGTTTTTAGAATATCTTTCAATATTCTTACTATGAATTTCCAGCAGTTTGTGCGGTATTTCATGGTTTTGGTATCTTTCAATCAGTCAGGTAGTTAATTGCTTCTTGCTTCATTATACAGGGTGTCCACGAAAAAGCGCATAGTTGTTTGATGATATTTTGGCGTAGTTACAAGAAATTATGTTACGGTCAGGTTGGAATTATGGATAAATTCTAAGAATTTATTTATCAACGTAAACCACACACTAATTTTATTAACTTAAAGCGCACATTAGTATTGTGGCTCTGTCCCACTCTCCCAAGGATTTTTATTTTGATAGTTTACCTTGATAAAGTAAATTCTTAGAATTTATCAATATTTCCAACGTGACCGTAACGTAGTTTCTTGTAACTAAGCCAAAATATCATCGCGTTTTTTCGTGAACACCATTTTTTATGAACAATAACATCATCTTTCACTGTTGTCAACAATCGGACCAAGAGTTCTAGCATAACAGCGAAAGGAATTCTAGCTTTTCCCAACAATTTTTTATCTTGGAAGTGTAATTTCGCAATTTCTTTGAATATTTTGGTTGTCCGTTCAAATATTTGAATGATTTACGATCAGGTGAATTGGAGTCGTGTGGTGTAAATACGCGGAAGTGAAATCGAAGCCAAATTGAAACGGTTTCCGGAATCTGAGCCGATACCACACCGTTAGTTTGGTTTTGGCTTTGACTAAAACCGTCAGTCATTCATTATCCAGAATTCCATTCCTAAGTCGATCTGCGGTTTAATCTCATATCCAAGAGCATAGGGTTTTTGTTTGTTTGTCCCAGTTATCTCCAATTTTTGAGTGCACTGTACGTTGCTGGCAACCTTCTGGCTGTTTTCCTTTCAAGCTAAAATGTAAATGCAAAGGAAAATAATAAATGATTTTTGGTTCATCTTGGATGTCTTGGTTGGATGAGTGATGTGTTGTAAAGCAAATGGGCGGGGATCCGCGTGGTGTTTGCTAATCTATCTTTTTTTGGAGCCATGCATTCTGAAAATTTCTCATTTATTTTCTCACTGCTTTGAAAAACAGTTTCACATTTCCATGCCATATGTCATCTGGAACGACGACACTTTGTTGACTGACGTCAACTCATTCATATTCTTCAATCTTGACTTCCTTTCCCATGCATTTATTATCTTTTGTACTCAATCTTTTTCCAAAAGAACGTTTCCAGTTCCCCCATTGTGCAATACACTGATAAAAATAAAATCCTTTTCTTTCATTCTCACTCTTTTTCATAATTTTTGAATAATTTAAATAAGAGATACGGATTTAGAAATTTGTAAGACAGCCACGCGCGAGAACGGTCATGGCTGAATGGTAGGATGTCGTGGCTTAATTTTGGATTTCATTTACGGCTTAGATTGGATCAACCAGATTAGTTTCGAAAAAAAAGCTGACAATGGACCATTTTGGCATGTAAAGCTTTGTGACTAGTAATTTCTTTGAAAGAAAAGCAGGAATTCAAGAACTAAATAAGAACAGGACAGACTTGGGTCAATTACTTTAAAAATGTAATTAATTGCAAATTACAAATTACACCCTCATTTCTGGTTGTAATTAATTATAGTTTCAAATACATGGAGAAATTTTGAAAGTAATTAAGTACGATTACAATTACGTGGACAAAAGTGGAAAAATAATTAATTTCAATTACAATTACGTAATTGTAATTTAATATGCGATCACAATTACAAATTACAATTCAAATTATTTTCTCGAAATGATGATTTTATGTGTGCTAACATCACAGTTACATCTTTGTATTTGATATTCAAAATTTTAAGTAATTGTAAAAGTAATTATGAAAAATATAAATTCAGTTACAAATTACAATTACAATTACACCCAATTTCTAAAGTATTTAATTACAATTACAAATTACAGCTGGATTTTTGAAAGTAATTAATTAAAATTACAATTACGTACTTGTAATTGTATTTTGTAATTGAAATTACAATTACCAATGTAATTGAAACAAGTCTGGAACAGGAATGTAGCCAATATGATTTCTTACATGCAAAGTAAGTAAGTTTTAACCACAATGGGACCCTCCAAACTGGTATGGTCATTTGAGCACGGCATTCATGTTCAATGTCAGCTTGACATTTCATTTTGGAGTAGAAAGCAAAAGTAACAACGGAACTCTAGGGTTAGTCCACGCGTATGTGTGTAAAATGTCTCATTACATGCAGGGGCCGATTATCAAGTCCAGAGTTTAGTTTGGCTGTGGCGGTGAAAATCCAAGCGTTTGACCCATGCAAAGCAAGTTTGGATTTTAAAGGCTAGCGCCAGCGGAAATTACTAATTAGAGTGCATGGGTGATTTAGCACGGGAAGGGGGGACGCTAACGTCTCTCTTTTGGTTTTCTCCTTTAATTAATGACCACTTAATGTCATGGTTTTGGTTTGTTCAACACACCTCTTACATTACACAGTGGAATATGCTAACCGTCCGCGTCCGTCCTCCAAATGTACCTAACCTATGTTTCTCATCGTAACGTACCATTTCATGTTCAATCAAGAAGAATTTTTTTTAAATCGTGTGTAATATTTTCTTAAAACATACGATTTTGAAAGAATGACAAGAATTTGTTGACAAATGTTAATTTCAGTCAAGCTAATAGAAATTTGTCCCATAGGTACATTTTAAATAGAGTTTCTGGCTACTAATCGGTCATTTGCAGCATATACTAATTTTTTTCATCGAAATGGGTGCTGGGCTCCAAATTATCGTAGGGAATGTCCCCTAGTAGTAGGGAGTACCTGAGCGGAGAAAAACATTTTTAGTCCGATGACCCGAACCTTATTTATCCGAATTGTCGGATCCGCAATAGAACGACGCCACACTGAAAGAGCGATATTACATTACCATGCAATCTCCAATGGATTGTATGCTCTTCACATGGATTAGAAATACAAATATCCAAATGACTTCGGTGTCTGGGGAATTAATCATGTCATTAAAAGAAACCAATTATGGTTCATTACTTGACTGGAGTATGAGGAAATAAAAATTAAAGTTGTGTAGTAAAAGTAAAGTAAGCACCATTATTTTGCATCTATTTGCTTATTTGTAGTACAAGTTTGTTGAATCAGCTGCATTGCAGTTTCTGTTGAGTAACGGACATGTGGATTTTTAGACCAATTTTTTTTACCGCCGACAACTGATCGACTTACTCAAGGCTCATCAGCGCAACGTTTTTATAAAGTAAACATTCAACTAATGGTGTTTTGGTGGAGTAAATGCTCGTAAATTACTCAAATGATGAGTGTAGTGATGAGAGGGTACATAATCAGGTCACCAGATATATTCGTGTATTTTTATTAGTGATGGTAATAGTGGTTATATGTATGTGCTGCCTGTAATGGCCAATATTTGTAAGCTGTATCCTAAAATTTCATAAAAAATACGTCCTAAGAAGTTTAGACCAGATTTCCGATTTTTCATTATAATTCGCGTCTCTTCAAAAGTTATAACGATTTTTATGTATTAAAAAAATATTTGTTTGAATTTTGACGCGTATGAAATTCCATATGGTATCATGCGAGAAAATTTTACCAGGCTGTGAAGAATTTAAAATATTTTTTAATAAATGTTATACTCTTTTGAAATTCTAAATAACTTATTGGTTATTTCCAATGAAACTTGTTTTACGTTGTATTAGTAAGAAAACTGCACTCGTCAGAGAAAACAGACCAGCTTTTTTTGATTAGAACGTTTTCTGATCTGAAGGTACGATTTACGAGTAACAGTTAACAGGGAAGATATAGCAAATTGCAAAATCAGTGATATCAAGTACAACGTTAATTTAGTCCACATTTATAGGAACTCACTATGAAAACATTTGACTTTGACAAAGTCCTCTTGACTCAGAAAAGTTATTAAATTTCATTGATACATACATACATACAATCGTAAATAATACACAAATGCAAATCTTCCATTGTCTTTGTGTCGAGCACCAATTTATTTAGTTAAGGTCAAGAACAAAAACTGTCCGATCAGATAAAATCAGACAATTAATTGGCATATATTTTTGTCGGATAATTGGTATCTCAAAATTTGGGTCAGTTTAATGCAGCAGGTAATTGATAATGCCGAGATTGATTGTCATGCGCATATCTTGTAAAATCCAATCCTACGTGCGTAGTGAGATATCAGACGGAAACCCCTGCTGATTGCATAAATCTGATAAAATATCCGATAATGATCTGATGACTTGAAAATATTACAAGAATACGATGCTATAACCTTAGGATGACTAGTTCGCTAATTAATCTAGATTTCGACGTTAACATAAGGAAGAATCGTCCAGAACCTAGCTGTGATTGAGTAAAGTCACCCATTAAAAAACTGAATATTGTTGACGTTTTAAAATTATTGGCTGACCCCTTTCCCCCGAAGAACTCCGTACACTAATGTATACGGAATGGTAATTTTGAGAGTTGCGGTGGTAGGTCGTGTACGTGTCCCCGCATGTAATTGACGTCCATATGTCAAACGACTTAACTTGACTTGGCTAGGGTTAAACAGACAAACATATTATACCACAAAGCTAAAGCAGGGAGGATAAGTGTGAAGAACTATCCTAGAAAGAAATCCTAGTATTTAGTGTAGTCAAAGTAGTTGAGCTCCTAAGATGTCCTAGTACAAAAATCCTGTAAAAATCGGTGCTGATTTTTTTGTGTTTGTGAATTACAGGTTGTTGCTTCGTAACGTTCTACAGTCGCAAATCCGCCCTGGAGGCCCAAAACGCACTTCATAACATCAAAACACTCCCCGGGGTAAGTTACATTCATATTTTCTTGGATATTATGTTGGCTATGGACCAGCATTTACATTAGGGGGTCTAAATGGGTGGAACCCCCGGAGAAACAAAATGGCGGATTCACCCCAGTTTTACAAAGAACATGGCGGATTTATCCAATCAGAGTGGACAGACAAAGTGTCATATTTATCAGTAAACAAGGTGGTGGTTTCTCAAAAAGAATTAATGTTTTTTTTAAATAAGACGGCGAATAAAAGTCACATTCTATACTCTTGCTAGATTTAGGATATAAGTATAATCATTTCGGTTTTCGGGCTAAGAATACTGGGATTCGAGTGTCGACATTTTGTCGAATGTAAATTTTTTATTTCCAAGTCATTTTTCAAAGCAATGTCGTCATGCCCTCTCTCGTGAGCCTTCTACAAAATTGAGACCCTGCATAAATATTACCAGTTTAATGGTTCATTTGAACACACTAGACTTCGTTCAGTGATTTTGTGGTAGTGACGTCAGCGGGTCAATGACGTCATGACTAACTATGACTGGTTTGGCCAAAACTCACATGGCTATAAAAATGGAGCCACTTTCTGGAGGACTTAAATTTTGCAAAATGCTCCTCCAAATTTTCTTATTTGTTAAAGTATGGGCGCACATATTAGGAAGGCCGTCGAATTACTTTTATTACATCCATTTTCAGACGGTAACATCCGTTTTCTTGTCCTATTTTGAATGATATGAGGTACTCGCTGATATTCGGTGTCATGTTTCAGGTCCTCCTTAACTATCTCTTCACCTTTCCCTCCCTCACTTTCACTGCGCTTTCTCTATTTGTGTTAGGGTTAGGATTCCTTGGTCATTAGCATGAAGGAAGGAACGTAATTTAATTACATTAGTAGAACAAGTTGGTCCATTATCTGAGAGAAGAAGGAAAGGATCCGGATGGTTCACTGCACATTCTCCGTCCGTCTTTACTTTACTTTACTTTGTGATGTAAAGTGGAAGGGAAATGAAGGAAAGGAAGCTTTCTTAATCTATGGACAGACACACAGTCATATTCACCCAACCAAACACTCATTCAATTCATAAATTCCTCGCTTCAAGTACTCCATCCTTACCCGAGTAAAATTGGATACGATAGACAGGTGTCACAGGCAATAAGTCTAATCATTCTTGTCTTTGGACTTGAGTAGAGTAATAAGGCACAACTTACCACATAACAGAATATGATTTATTTCAAAACTGGTGACCCTACGCTTATGGAGGACATATCCCTCCCGTGTCAGCAATTATGACGTCAGCGGGTCAATGACGTCATGAATACGCATTACTGGTATGGGAAATAATTTCAGGTCGCTACATGAATCGGACCACGCACTTTCAAATTTTCTAAGATCCTCCTTAACTTTTTTTTTCGGAGAGTACTCTGACCTTACCTGATAGGTAAGTTGTCAATTGATTTTGATCATGCTGCTGTTTTTAGATTTCCTTGGTATTCATATTACCTGTAACATAACAACAAACTTGAAAGACATCCGATGACATTAGTAGACTTGACTTGCATTGTTCTGATGCATATGATTTAACAAAGTAGCAGTGGAATTGCGTCTTAATTAATATTGAGTCAGTTGAGTCTAATTATTTTAGAGTACGAGAATGAAGCGAATGATTCAAATGAGGAGAAACCCCCCTGTATTGTTTAAATTGATAATTAATTATTTATAACAATGCTAGAAATTAACAGCAATACCGTTGGCGGATTTAAGAGGAATATATACCGTCAACAGATAAAAACTAGCAAGGGCCATTGCTTCATTTAGTTTTCGGAGTTGTGCTCTCTTTTAATGACGTCTGAATTTTTCAGAGGTCAAACAGAGGTATTTGAAGTTGTCAAGTTAGAAAAACACAAGTAAATGTCCATGTGAGTTTATTGTGGCCTGGAACTGGTGATATCCTGTTATACATCGGTTCGGACTCCTTTGAATCCCAAAATTTATTTTAATATTTCTCTCAGTTGGGTTGGAGAGCAATGTCAATGTCAATAGGAATCACATTGTCCTTTAACTTCAGTCTGCACCTGACAAGACATGTGTCAGCGAAAATAGTGCAGTACGAAATATAACAAATCAATAAATTCGTCCCCCTTGCCCACACGTCTGGAACAGCATTGTCGGGAAGTTTCTAAACAAATCCATTGGTACGGAATAATCTCCAATCGTGGGTCAGGGTCGGGATTGATTTTGTTAGATATTGAAATTTTGTTTCGGAGTACAACATATTAAAAATGCAACCATATCCAACGGCCTACTATTTGCCCTAAGGACTATGCGATGTTTTAATTTTTAGTAGGGATTAATACATAGAAGTTGTGGACTCATAGCTTGATTTGAAACATTACATTTTACGCATATCGGAAATCTAAACAATCAAGGGTTTGACGAATCTGATAATCCATGGCTTAACTGGAGTGCACTCTCATCACTGATTTGATTTCGTCAGCTTAGTTTTGAATTTTTTGCCCTTTCCAACCCTTCCTGGTGTCAATTTTGGTATTTGTATACGTACATACGTACAGTTGTGTCATAGTGCATTATATTTTCATTCGGTTCATGCTAGAAAATCGAAACGGCAAAGCCGAGCCAGAGCCAGAGCCAGAATTGAGTGAAATCTGACTATTCCTCTCTCATATTTCAAATGAGATAAGCAAGTGTGCAATTCAATACATATAATTCAACCTTTTTTCCTCTCAGAGGATAGAGATTTATGAGAATTGAATTTGAGACCTAAGATAAGAATTTAGAATGACAAAGGAAAGGAATAAAGGATTGACAAAATATGGTATTCTGGATATTAGATGTACTGTGGTAACCTTTCTGAGGTCACTTTCTCAACTAAAAGTCATGGGTCAGATTTGATTGATAAGAAAGCTAGGAATCGACAATCAGATCCGTTGTTTGAAATTTGAGATCCTGTATGTCGGACTGCATGACTCACCCGCCCGAAAAATTCTGAAGTACAGCGACAGAAATTATGACGCAATCGGCAAAACAAATTTTAATATATAAATGTATATCTTACTATTGTTGGGACCACTTACTAGTTGCCCCCATGTAAAAACAAAGATATGCACGTAACGTAGTATTCAATTCTTTCATCATGAAAATTTAAATACTGGCTGATGTTTGGAATAAAAGAACGAATTGACTTTTGAGATTATGGGATTGTGGTAACGTTAAAAAAATATTACAAAAGCCATGTTATTTTTAGGAATAGATTTTGGTTGTGTGCCTTGTCTTCACCTCTCCCGAATTAATTCAATGTCACGTCTCACGTAACTTGAGTCGAACCACATAATCTTATTTCCCCTCATTAAATTCAAGGCTTTATCCTATCAATTAGGTTTTGTTCGGCAGTTCAGTCACCACTCACAGTTCCTTCCTTTCCTTGTGCCTTTTACTTTGACTTTAAATCCATCACTTACAAGGGATGTTATTCGAGCGTCAAATTCAGATTGTGTCATGCAAATGTTCTGAATTAGTCTCAGTCATTAAGGCAAAAGTGGGTAGTTGGATTTGGCTGCATTTTAGATATGTTGTGGCCCTTGACCGCCTGAACAACTTGTGTGAAGGTTCTCCCCCGCAAAGACTAACCTTTTAGCCGCTAGTAATACTCGAGCCGAATGCGCATGCTTTGTGACGTCTGAGAATTCCATGTCGCGTCCATGGCGTCACAAAGTGCATTGGCCCCATGTATTGCCAGAGCTCAAACGGTTAGACTTTTCAGGGTATGGCCTTCACAAAAGTTGTTCAAGATGCGATGGGTACAATAATTGTAGCCAAATCCGACTCTGTGAGATGTTCTTTTAAATTTTTCTTTTTAGAATAAAGACCTATTAAAACATTCTTGGTCTAATTTTGACACCCGAATACAATCCCTTGTTAGTTTGATTAGTATTCCGGCCTTTCCATCGTTTGCGTTTGCTCTGATTTTGATTGTCTGTAATGATGATCACACTCTGTGCATCTCCAAGTAGTAAAGTAAAGTAAAGTAAATGGGTAAATGTTAAAATGCTCTCCCTACCTGGCTCTGTGTCTGTGTGGCATATTTATTCTGTGGATGGCCGTATTGGCGTGGGATGACGATGAGAATCCTAATGGGGTTACACACTCCTAATTTAGTGTATTCAGCAGTTAGCTCAGATTCAGATTCAGATGTGATTTTCCGATACGGTTATTATTGCGCATATTTACTATGAGAGATGATGGTGTGGGTTGGGTTTGGGTTTGGGATTGGAAGAATATTCAGAATAATTAAGAGGACTAGCATGGAATAAAGGACTCGATATTCCGTTATTAAGGTTAGTTGACTTTGGGAAGAGTTGTCGATAGGAATTTTTGTGTTCAATTTAAAGATGAATTGCGTACAATTTAACGCACCGCATTTAGAACGTTTAACATTATTTGGTGTCCAACCGCCACTCTTGTGTAGATTTGCGTGATTTTTTTTTTGGATTGGACTGCATTCGTTTTCAATTGTTTGTTTCTTCAAGTGTACAACTCACACATAGAACATCGAAGACCTCACATTGATTCAACAGTGAGTGTGCCGTTAATTCCGACTTTTGCGTGTGTTATCCAGCACTGCGTCTTCTAAGGAATATTGTAACTGGTATTTCGGTCTTTCGAAATGGAACAATAATTACTGACACAGCTAGTGAGATATTAGTGAATTTGTCACTTTCTGTTTTGTGACTTGTGATGTGTAAGTACAGCTTTTATCCCGTAACTCGGAGAAAGACGTGATTTTCAGTTTTGGTGATAAATCGTCCATCTTCCTTCATCGGTACTAATTTAATATTGGAATTTGTATAAAAATATAGGGTAAGCTGGGCTAGAAGCCCCCATTTCTGGAGAGTGTGATAATAGTGCTCATCCATGGGCGGAGTCTAGATATTTCATTTAGAGGATGTCATTTTCTCTGGCGTACATAGTCTAGATATTCAGATAGACAGATAAATGATTTTCTTAATTGGCCAGTGTTTTCAGAAAAAAACTGTAGTAAACAAGAGAACCGTATTAGATTAGAATCCGACGAGATGATAAGCTATCGCATGATGTCGGATTAAAATTAATATAGAATATGTATTCCGATGTATCGCAAGTACCCAATTTAGTTTTATTTTTCTCTATCGACAGTAGTGATTTTGAAAACAAGGTTCGGAAAAATCATTATTTTTATATAAAAATCAAAAAATCGGATTTTTTTGATATATATCCGATTTTTATGATATATATATCCGGATTATTTGATTTATACCGGGCAGATAAAAATCCATTAAAATCCTGATATATATCTGATTTTATATATATATATCCGATTTTATTGATATATTTCCCATGTTGATATATATCCAACTTTTTTTGTATATGCATATGTTCGCCTGCGTTCGTAATTTGCATATTCTAGTAATGTCACATTCACTCTACTATGTTCAAAAAGACCAAGAAGAAAATAGGCTGACTTCAACGTGTGACTGAATAATTCTCCTATGAGACTCGATCGCAAAGGAGATCGCCGCGGGTGCATGGAAAAGTCCCCCTCGGTGCGATTCGATTCAAATTTTGCACAGTGATAGACTTTGACCTGTTGAACAAAATGGCTGAACACGATTAGCCTTTAAAAATACTCAGTGTCACCCCCACGGGGCGTCAAGTTGGGTGTGTCGTTCCATCTTGACCCCAAAAATGACCCCTACAAATGTTGTTCCACTCGGTGAGACGAACAACTTTTTTCTGTAGCACATTCCTCTGCGGTCAAAGGTTGAGGTCACAGGTAACGGGAGCGTACTTTGATATGACCTGAGAAGGTTCCCGTGACCTGTGACCTCAACCTTTGACCGCAGAGGAAAGTGCTAGTGGTAAAAGTTGTTCGTCTCACCGAGTGACCCCATCAACTTTTGTAGGGGTCCTTTTTGCGGTCAAGAGGGAACGATATACCCAACTTGACGCCCCGTGGGGGTGACGCTGAATGTTTTTAAAGGCTAATCGTCTTCAGCCATTTTGTTCAACAGGTCAAAGTCTATCACTGTGCAAAATTTGAATCAAATCGCACCGAGGGAGACTTCTCGCATGCACCTATGGCGATCTCCTTTAAAAAAATAAAAATCGGATTTTTTTTTTATTTATTCTAATGATAAAAATCGTGATATATATCGTGATATATATCATGATATATATCGTGATATATATCCGGAACCTTGTTTGAAAACGATGATGTTTTTGACCGAGCCTGTTGATTTCCTGTCGTTATTCTCGGAAATGATTTGGTTTGTTCCAATTACGCACAAGTGTAAATGGATATTGTTTATGTTGCATAATTTCTTAGCCCCATCCAATTTCGAGAAAATACATAGAAGTCAAATTTGTTTTGTTTATGAATTGATGTTTATACCAAAACGCTGACGCCGAATTGAGTCCAAACAAATTTTGTAAACAGTAGAGTGTTGACTTATTTCCAATGTAATGTAGGTTGACTTCGTTTGATTCACAAGGTGCCCGGTGCATATGTAAATAAACTGAGTAAGGCTTCTTCATAGTACAACATCATGTCCCAGGTTCAATTCCTGACTGTCGCACTTTCCAATCGGCTGGGTGTTCGCACGGTACTTGGTCTTAAGATACCTGGGTAAATTGTCTGGATCGATGGGGCCTCTAGAGTAACTTCTCTAGGGAAGCGTCACCTCATTGATATCAATTGAGGCCTTATAGCCAATAATTCGCAGTACCTACTGGTGAATTGTGAATTTGAACTGACGTGTTTTAATTTTGTAATTGCTGTTAGACGACACATGTGGCCTCTAGAGTTAATTTTTTTTAGCTGTTTTGAGGTTATTTTGACATTTGAAGTCGTTTCCTCGTCCAAGTATGCATGTACGGATATATAAAGTAACCACGGAGAATGGATGTATTATTTTGAATTGAATTGAATGGTCTTCATGCCTTTGTATTTTGTCTTTCCTTTGAAATGAGCTGAATAAACTGAAACGATTTGTGAGTCTAATGTAATGTAATGTAATGTAATGTAATCAAATAAAATGAAACCTTCCAAAGTTTCAAAGTTCTAACAAACACACAACTAGTGCTCGGTTCGATTTCAAACCATCGCATTTTGGCGTTGTTAAACTTTGAAGAGACTTTTATTTTTTCTTGCTGAGTGAGTACATAAACTTTAGTTGACTTACGACTACGACTACGACTCACTACTTCTCGGATGCGGCCAAGTGAATTGAATTGAATATCGACATGAAGGCCCAAGTCGTATTTGTCGAATCGACGATATGTAGGATGGAAAATGAATATGAGACCTACCAAGTTCTAACTTTTGAATATTTTAACATAGTAGAAGGTGTACTATGCAATTCGATCCAATTTTATTCCAAGTTTTTGCTTTATTTATTTATAGTTGTTTTGTCCCATCGCACGATATTGTTGTTTTTTAAACGATTCTGTTCTCATAAAGATTTTTGTCATGAAAATTTGAATTATTTACTCGAAACCTTACAAATGCAGTCCTATTTCAGTCTATACAATTTTTGGTCCTTCGGATCCCCTGCTACTGACAAAAACTTGTTTAACATTTTGGGGAATGCATTTTGAGTTTCAATGTTTGCTGTTCGGATATGCAACTCATCGTCAGAAGTGTTTCTCCATATGATGGGATGATAGAAAACTCAAAGTGTTTGAGTTTTAGATTTAGTAGAAGATTCGAAATACTTTATTGTGAAATTGTATGTCTTTTCTGTCACTATTTGCTCACAATTCGTCCCTATTTATTGTAACTGTAATGGGGTTGGGGATGTTAGGAACTGATGATGACACAAAGTTGAATTTACAATCAAAAACCGTCCCTCTATCGTCTGTGTACAGTACAGGGAACAGGGTGTCTCATAACAATGAGCTTACCGGGTAAGAAAGCGTTATAGTTATAGTGATGGTCAATAGTTATGAACCACGCGGTATTTATTTATTTATTTATTTTATTGTGCAATATGCCCTTTTGTTTAAGTCCTCTGATGAAATTGTAAATAGACCCGTGAATTCATTTGGACGGATGTGAAGTGAACTGATTGTTTTCCTTCTTTTTGATTTGACTTTCAGATGAATCATCCAATACAGATGAAACCGGCTGACAATGAAAATCGATACGGTAAGTTCACACTCCCTGCCTTTCATTTACTCTGGGTTCGTAGAGTTCAATGTCTGTCAATCTGCTGTCTCATACAGTGAAATGTGAATCCATTGATGTGTCTGTGTCTGGAAGGTTTATTTCACCGGAATCATTACAGTCCAATAAAACAAATCTATTTTGCCGTGGGAAGAGAATAATGTTAACCTTTGGCCCACGCAGACGTACTGTAGAAATAAGAGCGTCTTTTTGTATAAAAGTTCGATATGAAAAAGTCTACTAAAGTGACGGCATTCTAGGTTATCAATTTTTATTAATTTTAGAACCTGCTTGGAAAATACTCTTTGAACCTTTAACGTTTACAGCCAATTTCTCCAAAATTGAATCCGATTTTGATTTAAAACATTCAAATTTTTCCATACAGACTTGTATCACAGTTTTAGGAACCGAAATTAGTCAGATATGTGAAGTTAGGTGACAGGGAACCCATCTTACATGTAAAACTCGGATCGTGGTTATGAATTTGACAATATTTTTTTTTCGGATTCCACATTATGAGCTGTGTTTTTGTCGAATTTTCAGTCGAACGGAGCCTAGAGCTGGCAGGCGCCATTGCTGGTTGTAGACAACTAAGTGTTTATGGTGGGTATGGGTTGGCAAAGTTAAATGGTTACAATATTCTTTAAAATTTCCAACTTCTGGAAGAATTTCTCATAGATATTTCGGATTCCCGTTATGCATGTTGGTCTGGATTTTACAAGTAAATTGGTTTCTTTGTCACTTGTTCAGAAACGGTAGTCGTAATTTTGACCCAGAAAGTTAAGGCCGTTCCCGTATTCTTGAGCATTCCCAAGATTGTTGCCGCTTCCATAGAGCGGAGAGTCCTCTAGTGACGTCGAAGTCCCTCGATGAGTTTGAGGGTGGCGCTGCTGGTAGTCGTAGTTAAAATTCGCCTGTTCAAAGAATGGCGTTTGTTGGTTCCCTGGATGGCCGGATGGGTGGAGCTGATTTTCATAGTTCCCTTGGTTATTCGGAGGATGGCGCTGATTTTGGTAGTTTTCTATATGATCCGTGGGATGGCGATGTTCGTAATTCCCTGCATTATGCGTGGGATGGCGCTGATTATGGTGACTTTCATGATGTCTAGGAGGGTTGTCCTGATCCCGAAAATCCTCATAGTCATCCGGTAGGTGGAACGGGATCCGATTTTGATTCTGGTGATTCCTGCTAGCTGTCGGATTATGTTGTTGACCACTTGGTTGGTTCTGCTGTGGCCCAAAATCTTGAGGGTGGTGCAAATTCTGAAAATAGTCTTCATCGTCATGTTGATGATTTTGTGGGTGACGTTTATTCTGATTACGATCCACAGGGTGGTCCTGCGTATTCTGCTCATGATTTTCACCGTCATCATAGTCAAGGTGGTTCGAACCATCTGAGTACCCACTTCCGTACCCATCCCCGCATTTGTACATGTGTAAGATCCTTTTGGTATCCCAGTAACTCATTGTTTGTCCTTTTCCTATATTATCCCCATGTTGTTTCTATAAATGAAAAGAACTTATTTGTGAAATGTTTACGCATTTTATGTGATAAAAAAAGAAAGTTAATTTCTTGTGGTTTCTATTTGATGTGCTGCACTGTCTTTTGTTATCTTGTTATCACTACGATACGCGTGTTTCTCACGAACCAAAGGGCGAATTGTATCTTCACCGTTGAGTGAAAATGCACGCTTGTCGTAATGCATGATACTACCATAGTCATATGGCCCATAAGGATCTCTCCCTTTAGTATCTCTCTTCACAAAATTCCGCTCTCGACCTAAACAACAACAAATAAAAGTAATAAAATTCTCACGCAATCACTAAACGCCGTTAAATTATCAAATTCATCTCACAAGGGAAGTTCAAGTCTTGAGTCTAAAATTATTGACATTAGGGGCTGTTCAAGTATTCGGTGACCCTCACGGCCCATCCTCACGTAATACTTGAACAGCCCCTAGCTCTAAAGACGTGTTCAAAAAGTTTTTCATAAAAGAATTACTTTTAACTAATATCAGGATTATTAAGCGGTGATTCCATATGGTAGCTAATCTACAGCGTTCTGTCTTAGTTGAATAGGATTGCTCTCTGCGCATCCCACTTACAGAATTTAGACAGATAGTTCACCATATAGAATTCTCGCCTCATTTATTAATTTACCTGGCATAATATTTCCCCAGTTGATGCGAACATAATCATCCCGATCATTCCTTACGTGTTCATGTGTGAATCCAAGTGCATGGATCATCTCATGAACGGCAGTCCTATGGTTAATACAACCACGTGCTAAACTCAACTCCTTCCGTTCAAAGTAATACAAAAATTAATTGACCGTAAATGGATTAATTAGGTATGTTATCTAATTGCACCTGCTGACCTCCGCCAACACGCCCCACGTGTGACCAACACCCCTCTTTGGATTTGGTGATGTACACATAATCGTACCCGCTCAGCGCCCCCGTGTGATTAAACACGTAGAAGTTCACACATGTTTTCTTTTGGATTTCACCAAGTCCACCCAAAATTATCCCACGTTCTCTGTAGGCTTCCAAATTGAGATTCATTTTCAGAATTCAGATATTATTTTTTAAGCTACACTTAAACATTGTAGTTTGGATTTTGCTTATATCGATTATAACAGCAGTTATTGTTCTTTTTTAATTTATAACGTTTCCAGAAATCAGTTTTTTTGAATTATGATTTTTGCTCCACATTATAGGCTTCTTTTTTGAAAAATGTCATTTCTTTTAAAAAATTACGTACTATTATTGTTGAAAGGCAGCGTTCTTTAAATGAACTTCTGAAGCTTGTGGGGTCTTTTCCTCGAAAATATGGCTTTTCAAATTTCTAAATTGTCAGTTTTTTTGTTTTTTTTTATTTTTAAGTTATTTTTCCAAACCGAAGTGTTTTTAAGTGCATATATTTCCAATTTTTGAAATTATTTTGGTAGTTCTTCGAAACTTTCCAGATGGAGCGACATTGTTTTTAAAATAATCGTCTATTTCAAATTCTAGGTGTCCAAATGCCTTTTATCAAATTGCCACTTTCTGTTGGTCTTAAACAGTATTTTTAGGTTGCATTTTTTATATTACAAAAAACACTTTACTTACAATATTTAGGATCCAGAACAACTGGAACTTGTATTTTGTGTCCAACCCTTGCCCACTGATATCTGACATTCATAGCACCATTTTTGTACAAATCCATTGGCCCTGCACCTTTTTGCATACAATTTTCCTTTCCATTTCCGAATGCTATTAGAAGGAAGACTATACAATAATTCCGAGTCCATTTGGTCAGAATGAGTGCTAATTCGGCACTCATCCTTTCCTAAAATCTGACACACTCACTTAACTCGTTTCTTCCACTCTGACGCCCATTCCAACACTACCAAATCTAAATCCATGAATGTTTCCAATTCTGTGAAAGTTTTTTTCTGCATCTTAAGCTCCATGTTCACATACAAAAATTGTTTGTCATTATTTGTCCCAATCTACCACAATTTACTGCAGTGGGTTTTGGGTTGTTTTAGTGCACTATAGAATGCAGTTTGCACTTTTCAATCGTTACATTGTTTAACAATTTTATTGTGTAAAACGGTGGAGATTAGAATGTGGGTGTTTGGTTTCACAAGGGAAGTATTCCAGTCGTTTTTAAGTAGTGCGTTCGTATTCCCATCGTGTGGCAAACGCAGTTTTCCCAGTGATTCGTCTCCACTACTAGGGGTACCGTTCATGTCCGACCAAACTTAAATCTAACGTATTGTCTACGAAAATTACTCGTTGAAGTTTCGTCCAATCTCAATCGATAAGTGCATTGCATTTTATCCCTATTGAGCTTTCTCGAGTGGTACATAAGTTCGGCCTTTGTAAATGGCGCATTTTAGACAAAAATTACTCGTTGATATTTGCATAATGTGTGAAATTGTTACCAGTACAGCCTGTTTTGGTGCTCTTGTATGGAATTTAATGTAATTAGCATAGGATTGTATTCCGGTCCGGTCAGCCTTTATCTAAAGAGCAGACCATAGTGTCGTCGTCATCTGATATTTAAACTCCACCGTTATCAACTGTGTGACTTACCTTTTGAGCTTGGTTGGAATCGCACGGCGTTTAAACATCAAGGTGGGAAGGAAACTGATCGGTTGAGTTAAATGCTTCATTCTTGTACTTTTTTTTCATGCCCCACCAGGCCCGGTCCAAGCATGCAAGGCACCCTGACTGCATGTTAGTCTTGCTAAATGTACAATCGAAGTGAGGAGAAGGCTGTGGCTGATGCTGATTTTGACTTATTTGATTGGTAAATCAGGAAATGTACCACTCATTCTCAAATAAAAAATTAGTCCTTTGTTCTGGACGAATCGTCAAGTAAACCATTCAATACCCACCATGGTTGCTCTTAAAACAATCCTGATTAATTCTGACTTGCTCCGGTTAAATGATTTAGCATTACTTACCTCGACATATATAATATATTGTGATTTTATTGGCAAGTATGTCTTGATGTGAACTTTGATCGTATTCCGGCGACACGTAACAGTGGTAATTGTTAGTCACGTGCTTTTGGAAGCTGCTAAACATATTCGAGGTCACAAGTACTAATCGATATTCCCCTAGACAAGGTCAAACATCACCATTTTCTGGTTGAAATTGTCCTAGTTATCCATTTGAGCCAGGGAATGCACCGATACTATTAGGGGGAAACTCGAATGGAAACGCCTTATAATGTCACTCGGTAAGGGTCACCTTCTAGCATTACGCTTGATCTAATAGCATTCCGACATCCGAAAACGCTCCCTTGTGAGAGAATCCTTCTGAACTATTGTTTTCCAATTTGTCGTTTATTGCGGAATTGTGTCATTAATACGCATATTGACAATGTATGTGATTTAAGATAAATATTACAAATTGAGCACATTTTACCGCACGTCACCCCAGAGAAATACGAATCAACCTTTCTAATTCGTACAATTAGTGCAATGTTATACAGAGTGGGCCAAAACCAACCATCTATTCGTCCTAATTTCCTCAATTTTAACTTTATACAAAAAGTGAGATTTATTTTCCATTTTATTCGAAATTTAATTGCGCGTCTTTTGAGCAGAAAATATTTTTTTGAAATTTCAAAAAAAAATTAAATTTTTCAAAATTTAAAAAAAAAATTAAATGTTTTTTGAAATTTTTTAATTTTTTTTTATTAAAATCTATTTTTAAAATTTTTGACAATTTTTGGGAATTCTTGAAAATTTTACTGCAATCAAAATTTCAGTTTGTTGTTCATTATCTGATATTTGTATTTACATTTTTATCGACAGCGCGCGCTGTAAAGCGCGCAGCGCAACGGGACATAGCTCAAAAAACGCGCAATTGAATTCTGAACAAAATGGCTATCTCACTTTTTATATACAGTTAAAATTGAGGAAATTAGGACGAATAGATGGTTGGGTTTGGCCCACCCTGTATTGTATATCATAAAAAGATCATCGTATCGTTTGGTGCTAAGGGTACGTATAGAACAACATCCCGGAGTGTTTCATGAAAAATAGGCACAGAGTGGAACGACGATTGTATGGAAAATAATGATCTCGTGCGGCTAGGCAGGAATTAAAAAAAAGAACAACAACACTGGGTCTATTTATCCTGAGGCTTGGCATGACAGAATTAATATATCTCACTTATCGTCTGTTTCTGAGGAAGAAAGCCCTCGACCCTGCTATGCAGGCTCAGAATTCACTTCATTCTGACGAATGCCGTACTGCACTGTCGCCAGACCACAACCACAACCCAATGTCTTTTAAGCGTCATTGCGCATCCTCGTGATATCCGATTTCTCACATTAAGGCACGAACTGAATTTGATTTCTAAAAAGCCCTGCGTCCAATCCAGTGTAGCTAATGCCGTATTTCTTCTATTAGAGACCAAGGGTTCTATTGACAAAGTTTAAAATTCGGACCAACCGGCTTCCAACTAATGGAGACCGACGTCTATCAGTCGAAATACGGTATGTCGTAGCAGGAAAGGGAACTCGTTGGCGTAAGCCAATCATTGAGCAGAAACTCAAATGGGATAGCGGCAGAAACGAATTATTGTAATTCAAATTCAAAAACAAGAACAAAACTGTTTGATTTCGCTTCCACCGTCATTCTTTCCTCGTCAGTTTTATTTCTGTGAAACCAAAATGCCAAGAACGCCAAGAAGATATGACATGGAGGAAAGGGTTTGGGTCGACACCACTGGTGAGTCCCGTCCAACATAAAATATTCCGTTTCCCTTGTTCCAAATAAATCGTCCGAAAGTTTTCATTTTCGTGATCTATA
>JAQFYE010001632.1:0-21747 GCA_034694305.1 Protaphorura glebata | reverse complement strand
GATGAGTCCATGGTCCACACTCCAGAGATCCCAATGTGTGACTGTCTGGTTTGAGTGAATGTGGTGGACTCCAAGTCTTCAGGTTCCTCCGTCATGCCTTGTCCATGGGAAAGGCATGAGTCGCGAGTCCTCCAAGGATGGCGCGGGAGGATGAGATAAAGGGAGACGAGTATCTCGTCTCACAACACATAAAATTTTATTTAATTAATATTTAATTGTAAACGAATTCAAGTAGCTTCGGCGTTACGTTAGAAATATACTTAAGTACATGGAAAATAACCCCTTCTATTACTTCTATATCTAACTATTTTAAATCACTCAATAGTTTTTTCCTCTCGAAATACTTTCGCGTATTACTTAGTTGCAAATTATTCGAAATTATACGCCTTAGGATTTTGAAACTATCGATAGACATCATACATTATTCCATACAATTGCGACAAAGCGTTAAACGTGACCGCCAGACAACAATTCTCGTTAAATCGGAAGATTACACATAATGAAATAATTTGTACAGTGATTTCCCTACAGCAAGTTTATTTATAATACTCTATTACAGGGTACAATATGAATCAATTGGAGCTGAATTTGTATCACACTAGTATTCTATCATAATTTTTAATGATAGAGTTCGCGAACTTAATTATCTAAACCATTTTATGAATAGTCCTGAAAATTAGCACCTAGAATTATGAATCACCCATTGTGACCAATCGTCTATGCTTTTCGTCAGTGGATAATCACACACTCATTAGGAGTATTTAACTCCACGCGCCGTACTTTTAATTTATGTAACGTCACAATCACAATTATGGAATTAAATCAGCCATTAACGCCGCTCCTCCTGTAATTTGTACTGTTAAGTGTGACAAATAGTGGGCTAATACGTTAACTAAAATTGGGACATTTTGTAAAATAAACAATGTGTGAGCCCAATTTAACTCGATCATTTCACAAAGCGAATATAAAGGAAAGGACTTATTGCCGAATGGCTTCATTTTCAAAGAAATGGAGAAATAAAGTCCTACCGAAAAATATCAAACCACGTTTGACTACTACGCGTTGTATTTTAAAATCACAAAGCAATTTGGAATTCAACCATTCATCTTCAACAAATTGACTTTGAAGATCACTTGTGCTAAGACAGGATTCAGTTTCTACTTGTACTTCTTTTCCACGTGGAAGCATTTGATTCAATTCCTCATCCCACTTGGTCGGATTCTTTACAGTTATTTTACGCATCACAAGTGTGATACGTTTCAAGGGAATGGCTACCTTCTCCAGGCCCTCTGGTGTGCTGGAACGGCACTTGCACTTACGGCGTCTATATTTACATTTTCAAAACAGAATGGACTGGCGAATCTGCTGACAGACTGGGTTGTACTGGAGAAACATCTTGATGGTACTCACAAGACTCGAAATCAAATTTTGGTCAATATATTGAACAATTTTTAATTTCTTTAGTGGCGCTTCCAGAGTGGACCTCATCCAGGCTCAAAAGGTTGCGCTTCCTCAAATTCCAGTACATCTTCTACTGTTACGTCACTCTCAGTGCTTTGGTTACATCCATCCCATTAGTCATCTTCTTGCCCAGAATGGCGCCATTTGTCAATTCGATATGGCTACCAATTCAAAATGAGTTACAAATGCCCGGAGCCGCATTCCTGACGCTATATTGCATTTTTGCTCTATGGGACATCTTCGTACCGTACAACACGTGGGAAGCCATGACCGCCCTAGACATCATGATGAGCATGATTTCTCGATCCATCTCTAATGGACTGGACAGAATGGTCAAACGGTTGCACGAACCAAATCCAGACCATGAGTCTCTTATCCGTTTGTATCAAAGCCTCAGAATATTAGTGGCGGACCTCAACTCGATATTCAGACTCCTGCTCTTTACTCAAGAAATGATAAACTTACTCGCAAATGTGTTGTGCCTGTACTTGACCACCTTCGTTCAACAAGGGCCAATCTTTGTGGGCTTTTTCATTCTGAATGGAGTTGGACTGTATGTTCGCATGTACATGATCTATCTCCCACTCGTCCAACTATTCTTCAAGTCAAATCAACTCCGGAGAATGTTATCGAAGGAACAAAGGAGCGGCGGATTTGACAAAAAGGCACAGAAGAGCTTGAGACAGAAAATTTTGACCATGAGGACTTTGGTCGTTCGCCCCTTGGGACTGCACAGAATCACACCTGTGTCAATGACGGACTATGTCTTGGCCGTCTTTTCATATTTCATAACCATTAGATCAGCATAAGGTGTTAGCTGCATCTTCATTCTGGCTAATTCTTTTAGCACAAATTCAATTAGAAGTAACATAGATGCATCATAGTCACATATTATCAAATTGTAATTAGAAATAATATGTTTCAGTTGTCAGTTCTACATTTCATAGAATAAATGTTCGTGTTCATTGAAAAGTGTCTATTCGTTACATAATTTGTGAATGTTCAGTTCTTGACGTGACCAATTAAATAATAATTATTAGATTACCTTAGGCAGTGTTGATAGATGTGATGATCGTGTGACTTCATTGAAAGATTGTGTGTTTTATTTGAACTCGGGCGAATCGGAACTGAATGACTGAATGAATTGTGTCATTTGTGCTTGGGATTAATTGAGCGTGAAGGTGTGACATTTGGGAAGTAAGGACTGATAGGTCATTCAGTCCGACACGCATACCTAATAAGCTGTGGTGTGTCTTTATAGCCTGGAATTTTTGAAGACGCGCAGGAATTTTGTAGAAGAAACTTGGACGCTGAGATTTGGGATCAATAAATTTGACATTATATTTTGGCAGAATGGAGTAACATGGGATGAAATAGCAGTACAATCAACCGCCAAACAGGTCAGGCGGTCGCCTAAGACAGATTTCTCGGTTGTTAATGGATTCTGACATTATGGGTAGCAATAATGGATTGACGTAGAATAGGTAAATACAATGAACGGCCAGACGGAGTGGATTGTCGCTTAACACAGGTTTTTAAGTCTTTCAGGGATTTTGGAATTATGGGTAGGCAGGGTGGTGTGGCATGGGTTGGAACAATGCAATATATGTTAATAACCTGTGTTAAGCGACCACTGGTCGTTTTCTCTTATATTGTATTATTCCATCCCATACTACACAACTCTGTCTGCCCACTAGACTGGTCGTCGGGACCCACTAGTTCCGGTCGTCTTAGGTTTATTTTCTTGTGAGTTGAGCTGAGTCAGCGATTTCCTTTGAGTTTAGTTTGAGTGGAGTGGTGTTTTGACTGAGTCATCTTTTTCTTCTTCTGCTTGACTGTGTGTTGTTGTGTGTACGGTGCGATTTTAGCAAAATCGGGTAAAATCGTCCATTCGTCACCTCCACCAGTTAGGTCAGTTTATTGAGTGATGATAAATGAAGGTAGGCAAGAGCATCATTTGGTGAGTTCATATCTGAGGGCAGATATGATCTGATTTATTCGATCGCAATGATCGGCTTTTATATCAAATGGTTTAACATATAATCTATGGTAAATAGTTCCAAATTAGTACATTGGCATTCTGCTGATTAGCAAGGCTAAAGGAAAAGGATGTAATAATAATAATATTACATTGATAAACATGACTTGACATACATACGTGACATACATAACATACATAATTTAACCTACATAATATTGCGTACCTAACACCTATCCCACGTTAATACATTCTGGTCAAAATCCCTGAATAGCCCAGATACCTGTATCAGGCAACCACCTGGCCTGTTTGGCAAGGTTTAATTGTATTTAACCGTAGTTAACTCATATTTCGGTATTAGCACATATAATAATATTTAATAATAACAATTTAATAATAATAATAAAAATTCCAGTGATTGAAGGTAAAACTCAAAGCCGCAACGATTACGAGTGTGACATCAGTTTTGAATTTTTCAGATTGGTTGAACCCTGGGAGAGAATGGGATAACTGATTTTTGCCATGAAAATATATTTAAAGTAAATTACAAATTTATAATGCGTTTGGCTATGAAGAGAATGAGATACACATATTGCGGAAAATATTTTATGGCAGTGAATTGTGCAAATCGATTGGATGAACTTGGAGTAAAATATTTGTCAAATATGACATTGGCTTACTTTCATTTTACAAGTTCACAGACATTCTTCTCAATACAACATGGTTTTCACAGAAATCGATATACGCTTTTACAAATTCCGCACTGAATACTTTTCGTAATAGACGGACAATCTGGTACCCGGTTACCGACTTACCCGGGTGTTTGACGCAATTCGTATATGCCCATGGGAGTGTAGGCAAACGTTAGTTTTACTATACTGGCTCGAGACAAGGCTATGAATTCTGCACATTTGCGTAAGTCTAATATTAACTCACTTTCACTCCAATTCTCTCAAATCGTGAAGCGTCTATTCCTGTGACATCGTGGGTGCAGCGTGCAGGGGAATAACTTTGTGCGTGTAGTACCCTGGTGTATTATTATTAATTTATTATTCTATTCAGATTTTCTCATTTGGTGACAGTGACAATATTCTGAATGAACAAAATAGTACATAGTTCGGTTCATAAAATATAATGAATAGGAATTGAAAATTAAGAGTGTACCAATTTCTTTTACTGTCCGAATGTGATAAATGTTTTGTAAGGAATTCATCAGATTCCTCAACATTTTGAGCAATTACCTATAGTAAGGCGAAAACTTCATTAACCGGTAAAATTATACGTAGTTATTTACAAGTAAAAAAAATACATGGAAAAGGTGAGTCATTCGTCGATGTCCACTCAAATGAGCGAAATGAAGAAAAGTCACTGATGGTCCCTCCTTGACGAGGATTCTGACAGACCAGACGCCGAGACCCATGGTCAGTTTCTTAATTTCTTGATTTTGCATATTGTACACAAAGAAAGACTCTCCTATTCCAAGAGGCAATTTTTTTATTTACTATCTTTGAATGATAGAATTTTCTCCTCCTGAACCTGTTTCCATGTGTCTGTTAGCATGGATGGGCCCAATTTCTGAATAATAAATCAAAAATTCTGGTGTAAAATTGGTAAATTATTTACCTTAAATCAATTATTAACGCCGAACTGGCCAAAAGTATCAATATTATTACGGGCCACCTCGGAAGGATAATATAATTTATTCAACTCGACATTTTCTTTATTCTTTAACAGGGCAAAAAGTAAATTGTGGATACCTTGATCAATTTCTTAATGACAACTGACAATACTCGGGAGGAAATTTTAAAATGGTACCCATCAAAAATTCACTTTTGACGTTCGTTATTATCATTGCCACGATGGAAAGTCAATTAGTAATTGTTAAAGGAGTCCAATTCAGCGGATACTCCAAGGAATCAGCACCGTAAGTGTTGATAGAAAATGAATGAATATTCTACATATATTACACCACATAAACATAGATTCCTGCTTAAAACATCTTCTCCAGCCATTGGTGCTTACGAGGGAAGTACACGAGGTGTAACAAATTGATTTGGCCGAAACATTGTTTTTTTTAAATTTCATCGGATTTAATGAGACGTATATTTGGAAAACTCAACACTCACCATGAATCAGTCCAAAAAAAATTTCAAAACTTTGAAAAAAAGAACCCCAAAGAGTCTTTGGTCTCAGGATTTTGGCATGAGAATAACATGCAATTTTGACCAAATCCTGATTTTAGGACTCAATTTTTCTTTGAAAATTGTCAGTATTTTTTGAGAAAACGTTCACGTTCGGAATACTTATTTAAAATAATTTATTATAAACCGAAAGAATCCAAATATTGCATGCATCGTGGTTCTAGAAATATATAGTTCATATATCGCATTAAAAATTTACTTTTAACTCCAAATATTTCTCAACTTTGATTAGCAGGAGCCAAGTCCAAAGGTAAGACAGACTGTTACTAATAATTATATTCAAAATTCCAATAGGTACGCCTTTGCCTTTGTGGGAGTAATTGCAGTCATTGTGTTGGTCATGTCCTGCTGTTATTGTTATGAACGACGCCGAAGAGAGAAAAAGTCAAGAAATTTGAAGGTATGGTTAGGAACGAAATATTTTTTTTCCCGGTCGTGTATCTTTTCACGACTTCAACTTTAAGTATTAAAATTCATATTCTACCATTAATGCTAACCAATAATCTGCAGGCAAAAGAATCGTCAACCCCGGGAGACAGTGAGTGAGGTTAATATTTAACCACCGTCGCAGTGATGCATCCAGAATTTATTTTCACCGTAAATTTGTAATGCCTTTCCATCAACCTAAATCTGGAGTATCTGGAGTTTAACCGTCGGGAATATCGGTGTCTTGGTCACCCTCAACAACACCAAACACTATTGTGAAGTCACCATTTTAATCTAACATAGCTTCAATTTTTTTAAATTTATTTCAGGGACAACATCCTATTACAGGTCAGTTACGTTGTATGTTATTCAACCTTATACATAGCAATATTTCAACTTAATATTAGCAATATTTTGAACAAAATGCATACTATTATACTTTTACAATCGATCAACAGATGTACGAATAATTTCACTACAATAACACTTAAACAGTTTATAGGATGACTTATTATCCAGGCCAAATTCATTCCATAACTTCACACCAATATACGACAAAGACTCTAGTCCAGCTTCAGACGACGGAGAATTAGAAAGATACGAGTTGTTCACTGAACGAGTAAAATGATTAGGCACTTCAAGTTTCAAATTATTTTAAAGCTGCTTACGTTTGCAAGATCACTTCATGTTTGCATTTGATTTAATTCTACCGAAAAGTTGTCTACTGTTTGGACTATTTTCGTGTGTTAATTACTGTCTGTAGTACTTGGATCAATAACTTTGTGGGTAAATAAAAAAATAAAATATGAATTCATTGCAGTGCAGCAATTAGTAAAATCCAAAATTGAGGTATACCCGTTCAAATCTGACTACTGGCTCAAAAAAAATTCCAGTCTATCTTAATGCACGTGATTCCCCCAAAGGACGTGTGAAGCTGGGACGGTGTGCTAATTTCAGCCAGGGGAGGAGTTATTTGCCGCGTTATTCCACGTGATAAATGATCGTAATTGGCACACTTTCCCAAATTGGCTGTAATTAGCACATTTCGCCCTACGAGTCATCCGGGAAGATGGAACTCCAATAATGTTTTGGCATGACGATCATAATTATTTAGTAAACACCTATAATAATAGGTGCCTCTCGAGAAACGAGATAGATTTGACTATCTTTTTTCATTGCACCAGATATTTAACTTTATATTAACAACAACGACAATCCATAAATTGAAACAAATTCAGAGTCAAAAACATATAATAATATTTACTCTAGTCTAGTTTTGTTTATTGCCTTGTCTATGTCAAACTTATTGCAAAAATTGCATTTATGGATTGTCCTATACCAGATTCAAAAATTTGCCGTGTATATTGCATATTTCTATCAAGTTAGCAATACCTACTATTTATTGTTAAAAAAGTTGAGAAAAAAATAAAAAGCGAAGGTTCTTTGATTATGAAATTAATTACTTCTGACGCTTACTCTCAATCATTCATTTGGACGAGAACTAAAGTATAGGAAATGAGGAAATCAATCAAATGATAAATACAACCATAGTCAATTTTATACAATCCTCCGGACACCATACAAAAATTCCGCAGAGATGAAACTTGGAGAAGTTTCTCACGTAAATCCTTCTCTGAGTCACAGTTGGATTCCAATGTGATACTGCAATTCCATGTCCTTAAAGCACTATTCAAATGTGCGGATTTTGCTTGAAGTTTTGCAATTGGAATGAGTAAATAAAACAAACCACAAAATATTAAAAAACATGCCATGGGTAAAGAATAGGCGAGGATGACTGATGAGGCTGTATGAATATGGAATGTACTAAATATACCACACAGTATAGCGACAGAAGCGGTGACCGTCCGTACAGCCATCACATTCGAAATGATTCCATCCAAATGTGATAAAAATATTTGGAGCATTTTACAAATTTCTAAACTTTCGGATTTTGTGATTTCTGAGCTAGATATGGCGTTGGTGAAGTAATCCATGTAGAGTGACACATGCATAATCAGTGTTCCAACGAGAATGTCGAAAACAAATTTGTACGCAAACACGAGTACAGGAAAATAGGCTTCTATAGGAACCATTGCAAATCCAATTATTCCAAGAATTGTGTGGTCCATTGATGTTGGGATCAGAGTGTATAAAGATGGTGGAAAACGTGGGTTGAAGCATACGATGACCAAAATCGCCGCTATTGTTACACAATTGTACTTCAAAAATTTTAGTTTTGACATTTGAGATTTTAGCCATTTGGAGAATATTTGCTCAAAATTTGGTCGGCCTTTTGTAGATTCTGTAATTCAAATACGTAATAATAAATTTTTGAAACAAAAAAAAATGAAAAAATTCTCCCCTTCAAATTTTGCACTTTGTACTTTGGGATTCGCATAGTTTGTTTAGATTTGAATGTCCAGGTTTTTGTGTGGAATGTTTCAAAGATGCAAAATATAGTTGGAGACTTATTTTTAAAAAAAGTATATATTACCATAAAATTGGACTTCCAATTTCATCCAAGCCGACATGAGTGTCGCATAATCCACACTGTATAACAATCCAGTCGTGACATAAATATTAGTAGCTCCGGCCAACCAAAGGATTTGTAAAGAAAGTTGAGTTTGCACCAAACTCAAGTTTTGGTTAAAGAATGCGGTGTAAATCAATACTCCTATTTGCTTGAGGAGGAAAACTCGTATGGCCCAATAGTTGAATTTCGAAATTTTGGAACGTTTACCCTTTCGAATTGGTGTAAAATTTAAAGTGTTGATATCGAATTTCCAAGGAAGAAAACATAATTTGTAAAATATGTCAAGAAATGGTTTGTATAACAGTTCCGCTGACTCCATAGTGTAACTGAGGATAATTTTGGTGAAGAAGATAAAAATGGTGAAATATTTCGATTCAAACCGTTGCGTTGAAAAGTGTAATCTAAGGAAACCCTTTTGCCACGATATTATTCCTTGCAAAAGTTGAGTACTAAAATGTTGACTTGGAACAGAAATGACAGTCGTTTTATACGCGCTTAGCAGAAATGCAGTCCTGCCAGTTGTGTATAACAATATAAAGTGAACATTTATCCTATCATGTGTAAGGAGCATACTTGATGTTCAATTCATAAGTTTCCAACCCCGGAACCTTAACTTTAATCTGACCGCACAAACGAACATTTCCTTTTAAGCTTCAATATATTAATTCAAAAAAAGAGTAGTTCTAGAAATATAAACCCGAATGTTTGTTTCTGCGGTCAGTGAGAAATTAAGGTTCCGAGCGTGTCAATTTAATTGTTCGTGTGTGTGTAGAATGGATTTGGAACGATTGTCAAATTTGTCAATAGTCATGTTGGAATTCTAATTATGTCTGACGCTCACTAATAAGTGATGAGTAGAGTACGTAACTTTGGGCAATTATAGCAATGAAGAAATGAACAGCTTTGCTAGAAGATTTTTGGAAAGCAACTATGCAATGTTTTAAATTCATAATTCACACACATGCTACACGGTCATGTCCTCCTGTCAAAATTCCATAATCGTTTTACCAAATTTGTTTAACTACCAATAGTTGGACACGTAGCGTTAACAATCGCTAAAATTGCAATTCACCTGAAATACATCCATGACAAAACGACTTAGGGTGAGTAAACTGGTTAGAATTGGAGAACCAAATAAAATATTTAAGAAGTGAAACGACACGGAGAGTAATTAATCAATTACGTACACGCGATACCTTCCCCGCATCAGGAGGATCATAATGACGATTATAGTGTTCTACTAATTCATACATATTTCAGTAGACCCACTAATTCTGGCTCGACATACCAATACATTGTTTCATCAGTAGACTATGATCTCGGGCGTGCATAATTGACCAGAATTGGACCAAATTGATGAAAGAAAGCCATGAACTTATGTCGTAAAATCTGAATAAATCCAGGTTATTACCTCAAGGTTCTGTGTTATGAGTTTCTGGATGCTTAACGGAACTGACTACCTAATCGGTGAAGACTAGCATCAAGGCTGTAAGCTTGAATTCCACGCACAGTAATGGCGTGTTAAGAAATACGGTTCAATTTTGTCATTCCTGAGTAATGATACAGGGTCAGTGTTAATGAGGAAATGTCCACCCTGTAACTATGTACATTAATCTGCTCTTTCCTCCTTTCAAAATTGAGACACATGCATTTAGATGCTGAAATAACATTTACAGAGAGAGTCACCCGAGTGACCGAGCTGCTTACTTCGCATTCTATGGCATGAATCATCTCAATCACTTGGACGTTGAACGTTTTAGGATGAGAGAATACCTGAACACATTCGAATTTTGAAACCAATTTCACTTTGTAGACACTTGGAACATGATATCCTCTGATTTTTTAGGGACCCGAGACTTGGAGCTTAGGAAATATCATTCCACCATTTATCCCTCATACACTGGAGAACTATGTTAATTAATTACAATCACATTCCACATGTTTCTGTGGAAATTGAAAAACTAATAAACGAACTTTGTAACAATATAACGCGAACATATTATAATGTAAATAATATTATTTGGACTTTGACTTTCTGATTGTTCTACGTACCGCTCGGATTCCAAGGCCTTAGAGTGAAAGTCTAGAGAGAGGTTTAATAGGACAACCGAACCACGCCATACATTTGTTAACACAATTTAGCAAAACCTGACATGAATAATGTTAAAAATCCTCTGCACAAATGAAGTACTTCCTAGTTGTTCTATCTACGATCGAGTTTAAAGTTGAAAATTTCTCTTCGTTTCAGTGTTCGGAGGCATTCAATGTATTGTTTTCTTCAAGAAAATTCAAAATATATGTGAAACGGAAATAATGATGGCGTGCATTAGCCAAAATGATTGGAAATGTGGCTCCGTTAACTTGTATCGTATAACTAAATTCTCTCGGTCTAGGTATTATTCCACATCATATTTTGTTATGTCGTTTCAGCAATCATCTCCGTTACATATTTCTAAGACAAATTCAGGTGAGTGAAAATTACTCCAACAGGAAAGGACGCTGCGACCTGGTTAAGTGTTACGAGTTTTTGAAAATGAAATGAAATTCCTTCTAGTTTTTTTTTCAGTTTACAAAGACATAAAATGTTGTTAAATATTGATGAATGACATGGGACTTGAGACGGGGAAACATATGATTCATCCATTTCGTCCTTCATGAAGGAGTGAAGCATTGGATTTAATATTCATTACAATTCAATTCCCAAATGTGCGTAAAAAATTGAACTAAATTCGTACACGATTTTACATGCACAATTATTTACGAATATATCATTTCACTTCTTATATGTAGTGCGGAGCATTTTGTTCAATGGTTTGTAATAAAGTAATCTATGCCTTACAGTGTATGAATGTCAATGTGTAATTTTAGAACATATGTAAATTGATAAAAATATCGCGTACGATTTTTTATACAATACAGTCCACTAACGAGGGAAGTACTTACGATGAAACTCAACGGTTTGACCCATACACTTTTTTCTGAAAGACCTTCACCTCAAACAGTCAAAACACATCAGCTCGAACATCTGCCAAAACTCGATTTTTAAAAAATATTTGAAATTCTATAAATAAAAAAAGTCCAGAGGCGACTCCTCGTTCTCAAAAATTTTGCATGGGATATCCCACGGAACATTCCACGAAAAGTTATCTCAGGATCCAAATATTTTCAAGAATCGAAGATTTCTTTATTCAAAAGCAGTTGAAATTAGTGAAATAATAAATCAGACGATGAAAAGAGTCATAACTTTGAATATTTGAATGTACTTTCGGTCAGAATTCAATACTTATTATTTTCTGGCCGAGAATACACTAAAATATGTAAAGTGTGAGTTTATCCATCTTTCGAATTATTATTGACATATCCACGGTTTTCTAAAAAAAAATTGAAAAAGAGTTGGGTCTTGAGATCAGTTTAGGTGGAAAGTTGCATTAGGTATCCCACGCTAGAACAAAGGGTCCATGAAGAGAATTTTGAACTTTTCTAAAAGTAATCAACATTTATCTAATACTCGAAATTTGAAAGATTCTATAGCTAGTGACATATTGAGAATGTGGAGTAGGATGCATATAGGTGGATTCGCATACAAACAAAGGTCCCCCGTACACACAAAGGTCCTAAACACGTAAGTGACTTCAACGAGGGTCCTTAACACACAAGGTACTACAAGACACAAAGATCATCCAACACACAAGTGTCTCATTCATTGTTTTCTCTCCAATTGTCTAATTCACTCAATTGTGTACCTTAATGCAAAATGATTCCCGGCGCAATAAAATACAACCAGTCATGCACATGGTGGTCCAAGTTAGGTGGCAATGGAATACAGCAAATTGAAGTGATTATTTTACACCCTGTGAGTAGTCCATTATTCTATTTTTAAAAAGATAAGTGATCTACACCGGAGGTTAAAACGAAACGTAGTCCATACAAATCATAAAACAGCTACTCTTTTTGCAGAATGCGCGGATTAGGTAATAATTAAGCTAAAGAAGCATTCTATTCGAATGGAAAACAATGTAGGAGAGAAAAAGAACAGAGTTTCTTTTTATTAAGGGCCTATTTTGAATAGTACTATTTTGAAAAAAGAAAGAAAAACGAGCTTTCCTACCTACCGCTGAGCGCCCCTAATCTGTCTCAATTTGGGTACTTAGGATTAACTCCTTTACCGCATTTTGTGAGCTCAATGTAGCTTGGGACACATCAAATATTTCCGTCCTAATAGTTCCATAAAAACACTAAAGACCAATGAACTTTGTCCATCCTCAGATCAGACTATGGAATGGGCGGCGTCACCACAGTTATGGGAAAGAAGAGAAGTGTATACATGTCAGTTTGTACTTGAACTAGCTTACAAGAATTTCGTCGTCCTGACACCAAAACCGTCAACTACTGCTACAAGTGCAGTGATGACCGGAATTTATGAACATTTTCCTTGACTCGCCTGACATATTTTCCTAATTTCAATTTCGAATTTTCAATTTCCCAATCCTAAAAATCTATTTTATCCTGACTTGACACAAATTCGACGGGTAAAACTTTTTAACATGTATGACCATATTACCAGGTATACAAAGTCTTCTAGTATTCTAAACATGAATATTGGCTTACTTGAACGTAACTACTATTACATGTCGAGCATGCCTAAAGATGCCGGTCACTACTTTTAAAAGAAGATAGCTACTCAACACAAATCACAGTCACTAATGCTGCCGCACTCGGATCAACCGACATCCGGCACAATAAGAAAATATATCTACGACAGCCATCCTATATTGTCCGAGAGATCTAACTGAACCCGAGTTTCAAACATTCCTTATTATATTTGGAACTGTGTAACTGTAAAAGACGCGGAAGGTAGAGAGAGAATGGAAGTTTTGTGCAAAATCGATGATAGTCCGCACAGGTACCACTACGACTACACGACTAAAATATATCGTTATAAAAACTTTCGGAGCTGTAATAATGAAGATCTGAAGGTTTATCATCCGCGGTATCTTTTATAGTAAAGACGAGATTTTTGGATAGTTGTAAATAGCCTTATCGCAGCTTATCGGGCTGAAGGCTGGATTGATTATTCCAATGATCTTTATGACAAGTATGTCTTAGAATTAAATTCGCAAAATTGCAGTGAGGAATTCAGAAATAGTATGTGTTAACTTAATTCATTCATTTGTTCTTTTTGATTAATGACAATCACTCATTCATTTTTAAGCAATGCAGCAGACTTGCTGTCAGAAGACTGCTGAAAACGAATGCAGAGACCACAACTCCAGTTCCTCCGACGGACTTACGTCTGAAGCACAAGAAATAAATCCCATTCTGTGCCACGTGACCGGAGTTCTTCAGACTTTCGTCACGCCTGCATTGAAAGAGCCCCAAATCTCAAACCTGAATGATGGTGAAACTAACAAAATTGACACGGGCCATGCCAGCATCGGACCGGTCAGAGGCCATGGTTCTAAACATGTACTCGACTCGGGCCCGCTTGAGAGCATCCGACCGGACAGAGGCCATGGTTTGATACCTCGGGCCCGCTTGGCAATAGACTGGACCAAGGCCCCAATTTACCTGAACCCACCACAGATCGATCCAAAGAAGATGACGTTCAAGGTTTCGTTGAACGGGAGAAGAGCCCAGACGGGGTATCAAAAAGTTCGTCTCAACAACGGTCTGTCTCCACCCTCACTCAAGTTGTTCGTCAAAATCAAATCGGTCCGAAAAATCGACAACTAATGCGGGACAATCCACTGAGACAGAAATTGATCCCCAACATTATGAAAGAGGGAAACCCGTAACAACAATTGAGAAAAATGGCAAAAAGATTATCAAAACAAATGTACTCATCGCATGCAGATTTCCGGACTGTACAAAAAACTTTGACAAGAACGGAAAGCCATGGTCTTATCCAAATATGAAACGCTTCAAAGAAAGGCATTACTACTTACATCATCGGCAGAAAAGATTAGAATAAAAGATATGTTTACAACGGCCCGTTAGCTCAGTTGGTAAGAGCGTCGTGCTAATAACTCGAAGGTCGCGGGTTCGATCCCCTCACGAGCCACAACTTATGTTTATCAAAAATTAAAAACATTTTACTATTGGAAAAAATGCGTATAGTTCTTACTGCTCATTTGAGTGAAAGACATGTTTGATTTTTACTTCAGGAACTGGCGAGTTTGAACATGTTCAGGAGCTGGAAAATTCGGTCCGAGCCAGAAATAACTTTCCAAACCCGAATTTCATTATTTGAATATAATATAGTATTACCACAAGCCTCATAGGTCGGTTAGTGTTAGCGCCGTCCTCCTACCCGAGTCACTGAACCGGTGAAATTATCCGATGGGCTGTGGCGGGTACGAGGCGGGTACGAGGCTCCGCCTTCCCGGATCGATTGACTCCACCCACCTCCCGTAAGCGTAACACTAAAACCCGGGCATCAGGGGCGTGATGAGGGGAAGTCCCGCTCCGGGGTATCGATCCGATTCCGCCTTCGGGGAATAAAAACCGATTAAAGTAATCTACTGAACTTTACAAAAAAGTTTTCAGTTGGCTGCCGAGGCGTACAGACCTAACTTTATGTGTCTGTATTTTAGTGAATTTCTGACAAAACAATAAATTCTTGAGTCCACCACTACCAAATATAAATCAATTAGAGTGGTCATAGTGCACACTGAAAAGAAAATCTGTCTTCAAAATAGGGCAGTTTTTACGCTATAATTTGTGTGTGTTCGTCAACATTTCGTCAAAATGTTGAAATCTATTTGAGTTTGACTTTGGACTGGAGTGAAGGACGTGGAAGGTCGAATGACGTCACATACGTACATGTACATAGACATTGTCCAAGGCTAATGATCCTTTCCTTTCTTGACTGAAATAATTTGTGTCGAAGCTGTCTGCTTGTATCTCAATCTTTGACTCCAACCAGCTAATCACATACCGTGAATTCACGTGGGAGCTAGCCAGCCTGAAAATACGAATATGGTTGGGAAACTAAACCCTCGGACCCCTAAACATGTATTGGATAAGTTACGTCAAATTGGCGTATCTGCTAATAAGAAGAACTTTGTATTTCTGGATGGGAACTTGAAAGACCACCCATTTGCTGACTACATAAGTGTGCAGGAAGGCATCACGTGCAATTTATGTGACGAAGATATCCCTGATCAGTGGACGTTGGACTTTCCGGAAAATGGAAATGAGTACTACGCATTTTTTAGTGATCATTTTTTAAAACAGGCAAACTATGATTATGGAGTACAATGTTATGTCTGTCAAGGTTTATATCATGGCAGAAATGGAATTTCTGGTAAAAATTATTAGAATCTTGTATAAGTATGTACATCTATGTGCACGCTTCGCGTGCGCGGCCGAAGGCCGCACAGAGATAGCCGACTGGAGGAGGAGGACACTAGATTAATGAAGTGTTCTTGGCTCCTTTCTGTGGACAGGAGGAGGATGTGGAAAAATAAACGGTCCAGTTTAATCTGACCGCAAACATCCTGCAGCTGCAAAATTTATTTCTAACTGCCGGACGTGGTCAGATTATTTTGTTGTATATAAGCTCGACTTATTTATTTTCTAATTCAGTTTACAATTCCTCCTCCTGTCATCATGGCTTCCACTTCTAAAAATTACGCAAAAGTAGCTGCGATCCAGCGAAATAAGAGAAGACTTGCTATAAACACCAAGAGAGGTTTTAGGCAGATTGGAACATCACCAGGTTCCGGAAAGGGATATTATTCGTGTGTAATTAGATTGTCAAACACACTCCCTGTTGATCAGGAGGAAATCTCGACACTTATAACTTTATTTCTTGCGGATTTTAAAAGATATCTTTTATCAACAAAAACATACCTTGCAGTTGTAATGCACGAGTACGAGGAATACGATCACGCACATATCCCTCATCTACATTTTGTTTTCGTTAATTACAAAGGATGTCCTGCGTACGTTTTGGCAACAAGTTTCGCCCAAAACCACGCTTTAACTTTGGGATTCAGGCGACTGGATGATCCTGGAAACTTTCTCTTGTATCTTTTACAAGGAAATGGACGTACACCAATTCTCGAGAAGGGATCAAGACCAGATCCAAAATCTAACATCAATCCAAATCTCAAAGAAGACATAAAAAGAGATTACAAAGCTTTCCAAGAAGAAGTGGCTGAAGTAGATAATCAAGAGACATTCCGACGGACTGTTCAACAAGAGAAGCCGAAAAAGAGATGCAAAGTGGCTGATGACATAACCTACATGAGAGATCTTATGGCCACTTATAGGTTCAGAGACACTGTAAATATGGTAAAATGTGTCCAGATGTTTGGTTCACAAGATGAAAAGGATTGGGTTGCTACCCAAATTATGGACTTACAACATGTGAAAAAGATACTCGAAAGTGCGAAGATGCAAATATGTACCGAGTATCAGTCGAAATCATGGGAAGAAGTAATGGAAACATTACCGGATGAAGTAGACCAATACGACCCTCAAGTTCTTACCATCCCCCAATCAATGCGACGACTAAATGAAGTTCTTGAGCTTCAAGGAATGAACTTGGAAGTTAAGAAGAATTTCTTCCGTTCGGTTTGGCGTGTGATGAATAACTACAGGATTAGAGGAAAAAGAGGATGTATCTACATCATAGGGCCTAAAAACTGTGGAAAATCATATATTGCGAACAGCCTGGGAAAATCTGCGGTGTTTCCTTTCGAAACCAACAAATTTACGGTGAGATCGTCGGAATTTCTTCTTGAAGACATGGCGTTTTGTCGAGTGCTTATTCTTCAAGAACCTAGCGTCGAGAAAGCAAACATAGAAGACATTAAGATCCTTTTTGAAGGGGGATCTTTTGATACAGCCATGAAATTTGGCTGTAAAACAAAAGTCTCTGGAACACCAGTAATATGCACAACAAATAACGACATCCGGGTCGTGGCCCCAGATGCAATTGAACCAATTTCTGCGAGAATTTACCGTTATGACTTTAACCACCAAGTCAAAATGAATAGTCGGCCGTATCATCCAAAGATGTGGCTGACGATCATGAACGCGTTTAAATTCAACGAAGAAGAGGAGAATTTCGATGAAGAAAATGATGAAGAGTTTGACATGGCCAACTTTGGTGTAGATCAGGAAATCAAAGCAGCCGACCCTTTTGGGGAAGAAATTCCTGATTTTGAAGATTGTTTTTCTGACGTTCCTGAACCAACTATACGCAGTCGGGAAATTCTTGAAATTGACATTTCGCAAATAGTTCGAGATGCTAACGGAGGATTTGAAATTATTGGTGAAACTCAGTATGAAGACTTGATAAGATTCGAAGAAACACAGAATAGTGAGTTAAATACTCAAAATTTTGATGATTTTATTGAAGTTATACCCGAAAGCCCAGATATATTTGAGCAAAATGACGTAAAGAACAAATCATTTGCAGAATTTGAGGATAGGGCAGATTTAGATAAGTGGGACCCAAATGGCCCAAATGACAGCATATGGGGACCTGATTGTAACTGGTGTGGAGAGGTAGTTGTGGCTGATTCTTTAACTACTGTTCACTCGAATGTCCAATACTACATACATTTGAGGACGACTTTTATAGTTATGGGGAACCGGGTTATGAAGATATGGGCATGTTACAATGCGTGTATTGTCTGAACTATTTTCATAGATTTAAATGTCCATTGTTCATGGATCAAAAGTTTTATGTAGAAATTCTTAAGAGTAGTAGTTGGGCTACGTTTTTTCCTGTCTTTATACTAAGGACAAAAAAATGAAGCTCAAATGAAGGCATTCTTTGGTAAATGAATTTATAATAAAAATCTTCACCTTGTCAAAAAAAAAGCTGTAATATTATGTACTTTGACTAACTGTATATCAGTGATTATATTGGTGTGTATATGCCCAGAGCGGTCTCAGTCACAATTATTTCTCTCAAGAAACCGAGATCTCTTCATCCGCTCCTGTGGCCAAGAGTTAGGCGGTGAAGCGATTTCGCATTCAATCACACATTCAGTAAATTGGTCTTGCTTGGGTCATTCATAAAACATTTTGATATTGTTAAGAAGCAGTGTTGAGCTAAAATATTTTTGATATTGGTAAAGTCAATAACATTTGCCAATTATACACAGAATCTACCGGTAACCCGTTAATTAACAGGCGATTTTCGAAATGACATAAATAAATGAGAACAAACTGCGCCGTGAGTTAAAATTATAACTAACATCGATCGAATTCAATCGAAATCTGTGTGGTTGTGTGATCGAAAAAGTAAACCTTAACTTCATAAGTTCATGAAGCATATCTTTTCAAAAAAAATTTACTGACACCGCTATAATTTGAGTTGCGAAATTTATAAAGTAATACTCCTGCCAACTTATGATAGGTAATATGTTATGTATAAATTACGTCAGACGTGAAAATATTCAATATTGTTTCAAAGTGATGAGTGTCTTGTTTGTGTAGTAAGACAGTCTGAGAATGTAACGAAGGGCTCCTAGTATGGAAAAGAACCCCGTGGATCCAATCGTGACCTTGAGAGGATACCAAGAGCGGATGGCTTTCTTCATCAATTTCCGCTCATCCCCTCTCATGTGATCAGCGTAACGTTTCCAAGCGTTCTTGAGTTGGTTTGACCGGCTGTTCATCGCACCAAATTTGATGAAGATGAAAGCCATGATCAATGTGGAGAGAATGCTAGCCATGGTACACAAATACAGAAAAATCCAATCCATGTGTTGATGGAGACGGATGACGGCACAAGAGCAGAGGACGCCAACGGCAAGGAGGAGATTGCTGCCGATGAAAAAAAGATGGCGCCCGATATGGTTCAGTAACTGAAGGAATAGTTGGGCGACTTTGTACAAGTGGAGTACGGTCGAAGGAGATCGGAATCTGTCCCGTGTGTGTTTGCTTTGAATCCCCGGTCTGCAAATAATTGATATTTTGGTCAATTTACTTTTCAAAAATACTTGGCTTGAAATAATTTTTTGTAGATTTTCTTTTTGATAATCGTGACCTCTCGAATGAAAATAAAAATTTTACAAATGATTTTGATATACCTTGCTTCCCGTAGAAGAGCAGCCAATACAGAGATAGAATTGAGAAGGACCGGAGGAGCAGCCAGGTAGCAGAGAAGAAGGATGGTCTCCATCCAGAGAGTAAAAAGGAAACCAAAAAGTAAAAATATTGGACTCGGGTCAGGGGTCAGGATTTTTGCAGTCACAAAGAATGAAATAGTTGGATCCATGATGAACAATACAACGAGAAGGGTTTGCGTCATAGTACAGCCAATGCCATAGAGTTTTATAATGTTATCCACGCCGCGGTCCAATGGAGGTGCGTTTCGCTTCATGAATTTTTCTGTATTTTCCAGTTATATAAAAAAGTTATTTTATGTTTTTTTTAATTGTTATGCATTTGATAGACACCTCTCAACCTTTAACCCATGATTTTTCAGCTTCCACAGGAATAACTGCGAAATCAAAATTACCTTCCAGGACGTAAGTAAATGCAAAGTAATTGTTGACGAGGTAAGGGAGTTCATCGATGATGGTGTAAAGGACGATTTGGAGGAAGATGGGAACTCCTCCTAAAATCATGGCCAGAATGTGAATATAGATTTGAACAAATGGTGCAGATGACCTGACGAGTATTTTGAGACCATAAAGAAGTAAGAGCCAACGCATGACAATAATGATGTTGATGATGACCCAAACTATGACTCCAACCACGCCTGATTTACACAATTTCTCCTGCTTTGTATCCCAATAATATGGAGCCATTTTAACGGAACATGCGACACGAGCAGTTAAGTACAACAATGAACGGATGGGTGCTGAAATCATTTTTACACGAAGAAAGCTGAAACACAATATACTCGATCCATGAACTATATACGTCTGCTGTTCAGATCGATTTCTGTGGCAAGTTTTGAGTGCATTACAAAATAAATTGTTCTAGAACGTATACCACGAATTCACTATAATATTTAGAGTTTGAAGTTCTCGTTTATAATTTAACGGCAGTATTTCTCAGCTCGTGTATATTTTCACATAATAAAAGTATTAATATGCATAATATAGACAGACCGTCGTCAACATATTCACACGTTGACGAAGAATACAGCTAAGAAAGGAGGAAAAACATTGTTAAATCATAAACGGGAATGAACGGGCTTGAGACTTTTTCATTTAAATTATTAAATCTCCGAATGACGAGCATGTCTCTATATTTTCAAGTCCGTACTAGTTTTATCGGTTTATTATAAAGTCGGTTAAGTTGGAAAAAAACGTATCCGAAATTTCTTCTGTTCTCAAAAGGGCGTAAGCAAAAAACCTTCTGGTCTCAAAAAGACGTATCCAAAATTTCTCCTGTTCTCGAAAAGACGTATCCAAAATTCTTTCTATTTTCGAAAAGGCGTCTCAAAAATTACTTCTGTTATCAAAAAGACGTATCCAAAATTCTTTCTGTTCTCAAAATGGCGTAAACAGATTTTGCGGGAAAATGAAATTCCGATTTTGTTAATTCGAGAAATAAATACCCCGTGTTCAAGAAAAAAGCCGTAACCGTAAGTAACCACGCAATACTAAGGGCTGCATGTCGGATTCGTTTAACCGTCTTGTTTCATTTCAAAACGTCCTGGCAAAAAGACGTAAACCGACCTGCTTATGACCATTGCCAGAAAATGTTAGAAGTGTCAGTCAAGTTTTGGACGGACACAACGTCTCCTCAACGTAACGGGAGTTTGACCTGGAAATAATTTTGAGATTGAACAAAAAAGATTTACACAAATTTACAAAGTGTCATCCCAGCTGATGGTCATTCGTTCCATTTTCAGTTGTCTTCAATATAATGAATATATATGTTGCAGCCCATGTAGATATCCATTCAATGTGTACATGGGCTGGCCTAAGTATACTTAGACCGGTCTATGTGTACTTAGGCCGGACAATGTATACTTATGCCAGCCAATGTATCGGCAAACTAGTCCATGTGTATTTGGACTAGTCTACATTGGCTGAGACGTGAAAACATTAAATGAGAATGTATATTTCAGTCTACTTTGGATGGTCAATATACATTACATGTTTTGTTATCACGGTTTGACTATGGGAACTATAATTAGTTGTAACCGAATAAATAAAATCTGAAGG
>JAQFYE010001631.1:0-21749 GCA_034694305.1 Protaphorura glebata | reverse complement strand
AAATTACGTCGGTCGAGACCCATAAATATTATACTCACTTGGTTCACGTTGAATTTTTCCAATTTTCAGTCTGGACTCGGCTAATTTATCATTCTTTGAAAAATGACCGAACATTTCTGACTGAACAATACATTCATGCTACTTCTCATCATTCATTTCTAGATAAACTAGGAGTAACCACGACCCAAAAAAACAATGGTACCTTATAGCTTTTCTAACAAACACGGCTCTTGTCACCACCCTATTAGAAGGTGTGTTTACGTGCCCTGACTAAACGCTACGAAATATTTATCTCACTTTCTCTTGGCAACCTGTAGGTTTAACAGTGGGGTGAAAAAAGTTGTGAGAACCACCCTACTTGTCACTTCAATATCCAGGCCCAAGGGATTATGTCTCCTCCCTTGAATCAATTTAAAACTAGGAGAAGCTTATTAAAAGTCCAATAAACATCCACTACATAGTCTTTGCATTGTGGGTATTATGTTGCCCGGATTGTCAATACAGCGAGTTTGGTGTGTTCAGTCCTTATTTCATGAAAATGATAAAGGACAGACTACCTTGCATAAAAGCAACATCATTAATCAAGTGTTTCTCTCTAGATAGACTTGCACTTGCAATGACGTCACATGACTGGTTCATCTCGATTTGTTTGATTTGTTTTTGCATGTTTTCCTTAGTCTTGAGCATCTTCTTGACTTTATTATTTTATATTGTGTCCTCTAAATATTTCGAAGAGTATCGGCTCAAATCGAACTTGAATTAAAGTAATGCTGGGTGAGTCTTATGAAAACGATGAACAAAGCCGCCGAGCCTAACCGCGTAAGATAAGAAAAAGGACCGGCTGGCGTTTCATACTTTCATGCCCAAATCAACTCAGAATGTAATATTTAGTTTCGATTCGTCAAGAGGATTGCAATGTTATATCTTAGCTAGTTTTCTAAAGTTCTTCCTTTGAGAAGAGCTTCATTCCTGGGCCACCGTTTCCAAGACGTAACACGATATACATTATGCATAAGATTTATGACTAGCGGTCCTAGTTTTGTTGTGCTTGTAATGTAATGCATATTTTCAGAAATACTAAAGTAACAAATCATATAGTAGAAGAAAACGCTAGAAAATTGTTTGCGAAACATGAACTAACCTGAATTCCTCGGGCTAAGTCTATAAAATACGGTTAATGCTTTCGTATGTCGGGTTATTTTCGAGTCAAACGACAGTCCACTGTACAGCTAACATGAACTCACATCGTCTTCTCTAATAATGCAACGATTTTGGTGAACTAACTTAATTATGTTAAAATTGTTAAACTCATAAAGTCTTCAATAAATAAGATATCACGTTTCGGAATTAATCCTAATGTGTCCGAAGGGCAGTGTTATAATTAATACCGCATCTTAAACTCATGTCAGACCGAAGTGAAAGTCTCATCAGTGCGTATATTATGTAGTCAAAATTGGGTTCATTACACGCTATGACAGGGCATTATTATCACAAATACGATGCTCTTTGCTCTTTGATCTGAAACTGTATCTTCAAAAGAATAGTTAACTCGCGCAACTCCCATGCTCCACGTGCTGGCAGCTCTGTGGTCAATAACTGCTAACGCAAGTGGATAAATTCGAGTAACTCGAGTTGTTGCTACGATTTAAGTTTTTATAATCCCCACATTTCATCCGACCTACCGACTTTCGGATTTTTGAAATTCGGATTCTATTTCTCGAGATAGGCTGTCTTAAAACTTGAACCGATTCTCGCAGTAGCATTCTCTAGCCCAATTCTGGCAAGGTCGCTTGTAAAAATAAACTGACTGGATGAACGTATTTGACCTTTTGGAAAATAGGGGAAAGAGAAAGTACTTCATTCTGCAGACTCATTTTAACCGAAACCAAATCAGGGTATGTCTAAGGATTATGAAAATTTTGTGTCGGGCTGAGGTCATGGTACTCAGGTCTTGAGTATCTCTTCCTAGCAGAACAAAAGCAAACCGTGCAGTTTATGTAGTCAGTGTAGTCTCCTAGTAAAAAAATTCAGGATATGCATTTCGGTTTGAATTTAATTTTATGTTTCCGACCTTCATAGACTCAAACCTTGAAACCAAGGTCATGTCAGAACCTTTGCAATTCACGTGATATGTGTGAATGACCTGTACAATTCTAGAAAGTTCAATCTCTTCGACCGTCGGTTGAACCTCGAGCCGACCTGCTAACAAGTATTTATGCGTTCAATTAATACATTGCCATTGCCATTGCCTAACATTTGAGATATTTTTTTGGACTAAATCCAGATCCAAGGAGATTGAGTTCACCGTGCCTCAAACATTGAGTCCTCTTACACCGACATTCGGGAGAAAAGGACTCCATTCCGGAGAATCTAGCCCTGGAAGTCTGTCTGGATCAAGATCAGAGACCGATCCTTCCACGTCCAGAGCTAATACTCCGTCTCCGGTCTTTTTTCGTGGAGCTGGCTCAGACGCATCAGGTACGTTTGTAATGTTAAGTGTGTTTATTTAAATGACCTAAGTCCAAATCAGTCAATTCTTAACGCATTGGCACAAAGATATTACATATGTTTTTTAAACAGAAATATATTGACATCTAAACACAACATTAGCACTTTCACTATAAATCCACTAGAATAAAGTAGATCAAAAATTTTGACAACTCACGTTGGTGAGCAGTGAACCGGTTTACTGAAAATTACTGCAAAATAATTTTGACGGCGAGGGAATTTTTTTCGTCTGTTACCTATTATTCCGCCCAATCTACCACCATGTTGAGTTTTATAGTGTGTGACACCATGCTATCGCACAGTATGCAATCATTTTGTTAGGAAAGTGGACTTATTGTCACCTTCTGAAATGGATATTCAATTAGCGATCCGCTTAAATAATAATTTAAGGATTAGAATAATTCAGTCCGTTCGTTTTGGGAAAGTATCCACTATCTACACTGGACCGTTCGACAGGGCTTGACCTAGGGCTGATCAGGACATGCAGCTTAATGGGGGTAGACAATTGGTTTGATATTGTGTAGAGATAAACGGCTATTGAATTATTTAGTGATGAAAGAAAGGACTCCGAACGGAAATCGGAAGGAAAATGAGATCTGTGGTGTATTTATTTATTTATTAAAGACAACATCCTCTTAAGAGGTCAAAATGTATCTGGGGTGTTGTTCCGAATAATGGATTCCCATCTGGCTAGTACTCAATTTGCAATTTCAACCCTGGAGGCATTTTCATAGCCAAAGACGGAAATAGTAGAATAACAAATTCGCAAACCTTCAGAATCAATTAGTTGGAAATTTTGTTACATCCGCTCGTTGAATATAATTGTTTAGCCTTGGCCTGCAGAAATAATGTTTAGTTTGATTTCCTATTCAATGAAATGCGTTCTTTGTTGATCAAATCAAATAAAACCGTATGTTTACTACGCTCTGCCCTATGCCCGGCATTGGCAATAATACGACATTGCTAGAACTTGAAACAAATTAAATTCGAATGAACATAGGACAAGTCTACATCAATAAACTGAAGCCGCGTGACTACGACTGTACGCAGAATAGAATAGCAAATAGAATAGATAATAAAACGATGGTGTAACCTGGACTTCCAATTCTATTCTGACTTTCAGAAATCAACTTCATTCCGTGTTCAAAGGTAAGGTAAATATCAGGAGAGCTCAAATTGTTTCTCCACAGTCCAGCATCCAAGCCTTATTTCGATTCAATTCATTCTCGCTGTTGTTTACTCTGGGTGCTCTCGAAATAAAACTGAGGCGGTGTATAGTATGCGGTTTCCCGCTGTTTCTAACAGTCCTTTTTTGTTTGTTTCTTGAAATTCGTTATTATTCACTCTTACCCCTACCTGTCATCATTTTACTGTAGCCTCTGGACTGATAATAAATTCAGAATGTTCTCAACTGATGTACGTTAGGAGTATTGTTCAAAGTTGATAACGAAAATCAGATGCGCTTGAGGGAATCAGCTCATTATTTCCGCTAGGTCTCGGTACAAATCACGACGCATTTTGGGAAGACACAAAACTGTTTGAAGTAGTTCACGATCGTATACGATAAAGTCGTAATTCTTAGACGTTCACTCGATATGGCCTCGGGAAACCCTGAACTTATATTTGTTAGTTCATAAACGTTGACCCTGCTCTTTCAGTCTAACCTGTAAGCTATGGTAGAAAGACAGATGTACATTTTGCCGAGACTTTTATACTTGATACTTTTGTCCTCTAGTTGTATTTTTCCTTCTAATATCGCTGCAGAGAGCTTGTCTCACTTATACTCTTATACATATGAATTTGTCCGTATGGATTGCATAATTGCACCGTAATGCTACCTTTCACGAAAATTATATTACAATTTTTTCTCCTAGCCTGAAACTGTAAACGGGTAAAATGTTTTTTTAAATAGTCCTACGAAGAGTTATATATACAATATAAACATATAAACTACTCTTGTGGTCAAACTACATACGTTCCAAAACCCTGTATGTACTTCTTAAGTTGTTTAGTGGATATTAAATATTTTAAAAAAAGCATATTTTGAAAGGCGTCTCCGCGATGCAAGATGATACTTCAAGAACGTCATGTTTATTTTTGATGTAAGCTGCTAATTAAAATTATGGTACTTGCATGCACTGTGCGTGGTAATTTATGATAAAGAAAAAACTTTACATTTTCTTGAATGATTTACCACACAAATGTGCTACGAGAAATAGAAAGATAGATAAAGGCTTTTTTTATTTGGTCAATCTTTTCAGAATAAACTGTTGTAAACAAGAGGACCATGTTTGATAACAAATAAGGAACAACAAAGAAGGAAAATATTAAAATACAATAGACATCACCTTAACTAATCAGATCAGTACACAATCATCAGTTACCATGAACAAGCCGAGTCAAATTCAAAATAACACCAGCAACAAGAAAAGAACTAGCCATTGTCATCGAAAAGCTGAACAACAATTTGTAAAGCTCGACAGATAATGATTGTTCGTCAATTACAATGTCGTCATATAACAATATGTACATTCTTATTTAATATTTTAAGCAGTTTGACCAAGAAAAAAATGCTGGATTCATAAATAGCACCAGGGAATAATGAGGTAGCTAGAACAAATTGGGGAACAGATAATTGGCATGCCCAATTTAGGTCTCTTAAATAATCACAATAAGTGGACAAAGACAAATAGAACGAGCAGCCAGAACGGTGAGACGAATTTGAGCACTGACAACATTTCAAGAGACCAATATCTATATCATTTTCATTGATGTCATTGTCAAAATAAATTGTAGATTCCAATCCCTTATCGATTAAGTAAATACATCCAGGGTACAATAAATCGTTACACAAATCACTCGGAATCCTTCCACCAATTACCCCGGAAAATGTCATGTGTATATCTCACAAGAAATGTATAATCAGAGCTTTTACCATTTAAAATTATGACATGTTTTTTCTGACGCTGCACTGATTATTTTTAAAATATTCCGTAATACGTACTTGGAAGACTGGCCCACGAAAAGTGCAAGCTAAAAAAAATCCTCTACGAAAATCCTGGGAATCTTCGCCAATGGTGATGACCAAAACTAAGGTGATAAGAATAGAAGGCTAACGGCATATTTTCTAAGACAAGCCGCAAATTTCACTAAATTCTGCCTTACCGTGGAGAGAGTGTTGTTCGGTTGTAATGATTTATAACTTTATCACTTGCTGCTCTAGCAAGAATGGTGTACGAACTTGGTTTCGAATATTTCTAGTTCAGAAAATACAGAATCCAAAAAAGGTTTCAGTCGGATAACATTATCGACCTAGCGAACTTAAAGAAGCCGTAAAATCTCGGGTCAAAGGCTGAATTGCTATGACTGACATGTCTGGAAAAATTCAGATGTAAAGTAAACATGTTACTCTCAATCATATGGAATGTCAAGAACTTGAATCCAAATGTACAGACTACACTTTTACGTCCACACTCTTATCCACATTTCCTGCCCACTTCCTGTATCTTGGATGTCACATGTTAGTTGTTAGTTTATTTCTTGTTTGTTTGACGAAAAGCTGCAGACATTTGTTCCTGACACGCACACCTTACTCAAATAATAGTTGGTTCCAAGTCCAGTCTGTTAGTTTAGAAAATACGCAAGTCAAAGTAATTATTCCAGCCGAATGTCCCATTAGATATTCTAGTGCCGTACATTTGTCATTGGAAATTGAATCAAATTAATCCCGAGATTGAGCGGATATTAAGTTGCCAGTTCAGTAACGATCTGACAACTGAGATATGATAATTTGTGACCTTACTCAAAATATCATCTGAAGCTCTTCTGCTACTTGAATAAAACTAATCGAGGAAATCAGATAAATGAGTTTTTTCTGAGTTCTACTTGGTATGATTTCGATCGAAATTCAAGACTTCTTTGGTACTTGTACTTGTGGGAACGTATTTAGTAGCAGTGAATTCCTTCTCGCTTCTCCGAAACATTTTCACTTCAAGGGCATCACACTTGAATTCGTGGGAAACAAATAGCTGGGTCAAACCTCACTTCCATTAATAACATTTTTGCAGCATTTACTACTTTCCCCGTCATTCTCTTTGACTAACGCAAAAATTGTGTAAAGTTGAATTGGTTTCAGGTTCTGTTTCCTCAACCGAGTAATTCTCTTTTATTCCACGAAAAACTCACAAAAGAGTCAAAAATTGCAAGGTTGTTTACTCAAGTTATCGTTATTGATCGCTGACTGTTTTAAAAAGAAACGAATAAAACTGACGAGGAAAGCACTTTTCATGTAGAGGACAGATCTTGAATTTTATCTACGGTCAAGCCAGTTATGCTAGTAAGTGGTGATAAATCGCAGTACGCAACAACCCGAGTAGGTTTTCCAGTCGGCCTGGTTTTTACCGTAAAAGTGGGTTCATTGTGAAGGACAGATGATTCAAACTACTGCTTCCAGCAGTATCATTTTTACGTAGTCTATTTAGTTCTAACTTCTTAAATAGACACATAAATGTAGATACATACATAAGTTGAATTGAAGCAGGAAGATTGAGTTCAAAGAAAAAGAGAAAGCGTTTTGACGAAACCCGAAACAAGTGCACTTCTTCATATTTCCTTTCATTCTTTGAATTGTGAGATTTGTACGTCCGTCCTTCAGATTTTCTTCCTTGCATGACGTTATACAGAACTTTTGAGTTGAAATTGAAGAAGAAAGAGACTTTCAATCTTCTCTATGTGGCAATCTCAAGGAACAAATGTCTCTAGATTCATGGAAAATGTCTTTACTACAGTTCTTAATGTTGAATTGACAAGATTTCAAGCATTTACATACATATGTCACGGGCGAGGCTGCAAATCAGGTAAGATACAGAATACATTGTTATTAAAATTCTCTCTTTATTCAAGGGATGCATTTGGTCCCAAAATCGGGCACAGGGGCAAATGACACATAGACTATTTTCTTTAAACAAGGTGACTGATATTTACCCAAGCCTGAATAATATAATATAGAATTTGGTAAAACGAAGGGGTGGTTTCGAAGGCAATATTTTTGAAATTCTCTGAACCTCGTTACTCGACTTGCCCGTAAAGTTTTTCATTCCCTGGGTGTTATAAAAAATGTAGCAAAATTCCTTTCCACAGTAAGTTTGAATCCGATGAAATCGTATATTTCTTTAATTTTGTCGAATAAACCGATTGAATTGCCTTCGCTGTGCTATGAAAAGCACTCTTCATGCAGTCTATTCGTCACCAGAAATTGGAGGAAAATTCTGAGACTTAAAACAGGTTGCATTACCTATCTGTTGGTAAAATATTGTAGACATATCTTCTTGTTTGTCTTGGTTGGCGAATTGCCTTTGACACGTTACACGGTACATGTCTTATGTTATGCTTCAAACCGTATAAGTTCATATCCAAAGTGTCCCAAAACTCCTTGTACCACAGGAACCGAGTGAAATGAATACCTTTACAACATCTGTTTTTTGGTGCACCCGGTTAAAATCCTCATCTTTGTGTGCGCGTAATCTTCTGTCCCCTGCTTTCACTTTGCTTTCACTGGTTGTCAAGTGAAATGTATGACTGAGGTGAGAGGAGACAGAGAAATACAGAAAACCATTATTTTGACAAATGTCTGAGTTCCTCTTGGTTTTGAGGGCCAGGTTTCATATTCTGAATCATTCTTATTACTATATACCAATTGCTCTCACATTTTGTAAATAGTATACTGCATAGCGCCATATTACGCATTTAAGCTTACTGAGAAATCAAGAAACATTAAATCTTTGGTGAGGAGACTAAAGGTCACCGTATACACCTTAAGAGAAATCTAAACCCTGTTAGATTTACCTCCAATTTTTGATATCCTGTAGACCTGGGCCTATGAGCAACTTCTGTGAAGGTCCTACCCTCGAAAGTTGCACAGCGTGGCACCTGCTAATACACAAGGGGCATGTTTAACTCGTGCAGCGGGTTCGGCGTAGAACATCCCCTCTATATTTCTAGCAGCCAAACGGTGCAACTTTTGGGGTAGGACCTTCACAAAAGTTGTTATTTGTGACCGGACCTACAATCTATCAAAAATGGAGCCAAATCGAACGGGGGTCAGATTTTGCATAAGTTCTGTGCGGTGCCCCTTTGGTTCACGGTTGAACGGTCTTTGGTTGTACTTCATATTGTGGAATGGCACGGTTATTGTGAAACTTGATGAAATGTTGTCGAAGGTATTTGTACTACTTTTAAAAGGCATGCCTTTTTGTTTTAGTTAGTCGAAATAGACATCACTCACTGATAAATCAATGACATTTAATGCTATGTTGTGTGAGCTATGGTTATGGAATTGACGACTTAATAAAACACGTGTCCAATCCAATTCAATCCAAAACAAATTAAAATGATATTCCCCTTAAATCCAGGTTTCTTTCCTTTCTTGTGTGTTATCTAAATTTTGAACATGGGTCGTACTCGTACCGCATCGCATCACTAGGTATGGTCAGCGACTTGTAGCTTCACACTTCACACTACACCTTATTGTAAGGATTTTTGGATAACGTATTATGGAATGAAATAGACACGCTATTTAGGTAGGAGTTCCTTATAGAACATATTTTTAATGCCTCCGGCGTAGAAATAGGAAAGGACTTCAATTCAATTGGCCCTTGGGAAAGGTGAACAAAATGACTAGATATTTCAAAATTGTCATTACCATTGTTAAAGCAGAATTTACAGTAAGCCTTATAGCCTCTATTGAGATTTTGCAGATTCATGCAGTTTAATAAGAACTCGAGTTTGAACCGGCTGACCTTTTACATTTTAATGAAGTAGTTTAGAAAAAAAAGAAGAGAGATTTCGACGAAAAGTTGGAAAAAGGTCGAAACAAATCCCCTGGAAATGCCTAAACCTAGTAGTGAGAATTCCCGAGTTGTCTCATTAAGCGGTAAGCCTCGAAGTAGACTGACAACCCCTGAATTGTCACTCCGAAGTCCAAACCACAACCTCGTGTCACATTCTTTTAAAGCCCTTTCTCTCTGAATTTTTCATTTTCTCTTGACTTATTGGAGTGCGCGAGGAAGACGTCTAGAGAAGTAAAATGTACTTTCGCTGTAACCAAGTTCGCTTTCTCCGCCACTCTCTATTAGGAAATCTCAAGTTTATATGTCTTAATATAAAATTCACGCGAACTATAATCGTTTCAGTGAATCAAATTATTGCAGATCGCATTGTATTCAAGACAAAGATGATCTACGGCACTCATCACGAGCAAATCGTGAACTACTTTGTTGGGCGTGGTAATCATTCATAAAGGACACCGACGGGCACAGTAGTCTAGTCAGATTTGCCTGGACGTTGGATATTTATAAAAAAAAATACACCCATATTAATTGATATAGCCGCTGAGGCCGAATCAAACATCATCGCGTATTTTTGGGTTGCTTCCCATTTGGCCTAGAGACGTACAACGTAGGTACCTTCTAGTAGTAGGAAAAACCAGTGGAAAAAACCTCTTTAAAGCAACCACCGGGAGTGCAAGTCCGAGGAATCGAACCCCAGCACACGAGACAGAATGGGCCAACCATACCATCATGCTGCAATGGACTTGCTATTTTTGAGCTCCGCGAGCTGACATTGGATATTTTATAACGCCTTGACCTGCTGAACAACTTTTGTGAAAGTCTAACCCGGAACGTCTAACGGTTTGGCCGCTCGAAATATACAGGGAGCTAGGGAGCATTTTCTTACGTCCTGGGCTCCTTGGACGTAGCGCATGACCTCCGTGTATTTCTAGCGGCCAAACGGTTAGGCTTTTCAGGTTGGGACCTTCACTTAAGTTGTTCAGCAGGCCAAGGACTACAAGCTCAAAATCCAGACAAATCTGACTAGGCTACTCATCTGGCCCGTAAGCTTTCTCTGGTGTCCTTTTAGTTAGCAAAATTGCAGATATCTTATCGAATTGGTTTCAATTTTAATGTATCGAAGATTATGACCAGTAAAATCAGATTCTTAGGGAACTTCTTGGACTCAAGTTTCAGGTTCAAATTCTGGAGGTCGTCCAAAATTCTACTTATAACTTTCGCACCTGTGTAAACTCCACACTATGTATGTTAAAGTTGATTCGACTAGCAATCAATTTTGAAAAGCTTTGAGGCATACACGGTGCAGTAGACTGTAAAAATCGTTATACACACACTTATGTAGTACCATAACGTTTCCAGACTTAGACTAATCGATTTTTATTCTGCTGGAGTGAATTGGACAAATCCTATGAAAGACTTATTCAACACGAGTGAGCACTTCATTTCAAACTTATATTATTTCTTAGAGAAGATGAAACAATAACAAGCAAACCTTGTAAAGGAAATGCATGCATGTTCTGTCTACGTGATATTTCAGAGAACGACGAGAGGATTTAATAATTGATTTGTGCCCTAATTCACTTAAACTATCTACTATCTACTATCTACACACTCAGTCTTAATTCAGAAATTAGTTCAGCGCTTTCTTAACGAGAACAAATACGAATGTGAACTCCACACCTAAAAAAAGAAAGTTTTTTCTCATTAGAGTGCTCATATACCTTACAAGGGACCCATATTATGTGTTAGAAAAAAGACACCGGGGGTTATACTCTGAATTTATTATTTATCCTATGGCAGAATTCTTATATCTCACATTCCGAGCCAATTGATGGCTTATCGTCAATTCCTACTAGGAAGAAATCCCTCCACCATATGAGAAAGTTATTTCGAGAGTTCAGACCTAGTAATATCAAGGGAAAAGGCGAAAATTTTCAATACAATTTCGGGTTTTCCGTGACTTCGGGTTTTAACGGTGACAGATATACAGAGCGTTCACGAAAAAGCGCCGGATTGTTTGATTTTATTTTTGGCGTGGTAACAAGAATTTATGTTGCAGTCAAGGTATAAATAGTTAGAAATAATTAATATACAAAGAAATGTATTAAATCAAACATTTACTGAAGGTTACACAACATTTCTAACATACACCCAACAGATTTGAACTTAAGCTCATATGTAGATTTTTGACTATTGTAGCTAAGCTTTATTATCGTTCATGTATTTGTTCACATTAATTAGAAATTACAGCCTGACTGTAGCATAAATTATTATTACCATGCCAAAAATTAAATCAAACAATCCAGGTCTTTTTTGTGAACGCCCTGTACATTGTCTTGTTTTTTAGAGTTCAGTAAAATATAGGTGCATGGACATGATCGGAATGTTCAAAAAATATCGACAAGTGAGCCAATATTTTATTTGTCGAGCAATCGTGCATACTCAGAACACCTGACAAAACCCTCATGCTGACTTTTGAGTCCATTCGGCTTATGTAAATGAGGAGATATACACATTTCAGTACATTTCCTTGCTGCGTGCTGTAGCCATTGAGAACGACATGTTCACAGAATAGTCGTATGAACCTTAACCTTTGGATAGATGGAGGTAACGCCTTAGCAATGTCCGTTTGCAATTTTGCCTTGACTTTGAGATTTTTGACCCCAGATTCACACTGTAGGTGCAATTTGGTGAGACATCCAATCTTCTGAAAGCTGAACCTTCTTTCTAAGTCGAGCTTGGAGCCAGACTTTTACGTATTCTTATTTGAGAAACACCTAAGACAAACAAAAGAATCAATGCACTCCAAGAACGGTATGAAGAAAGTCCCCGATGTTTTGATTCACTTTGGATTGATGTTCCTTTAAAGAAACAAGAGGACAGTTTCCACTTTTAAACCCCAAATGCTCATTATTTCAGATGACATCTGATAAATGTTAGTCTTCCTGACACTACTGTTGTCGTGATTTCTATGCGGCTCTGGTTCGCATCCGGTACCTGGTACCGTCAACGAATCGGAACCGAACCGACCAAATCATACATGCCAATTATTTGACATGCGGTGACAAGGCATGCTAAAGCGTCATAGAGTACTTCCTATGGAGAATGTGTTGGCTATCCATTTGGCTTAGGAAGTGTCACCCTGTTATTCGGAAAGAACACTAGACTAGAGACGCCTCTTTCAAACAATCAGTACACCATGGCTGGTCTTCAGATCCAAATCTCACCTTAGCGAGGCGCTAAGGCTTGGTAGTTTCGCTATGCACAAATACATGCTACAGCGAACTGACTTCGCTTTGCATCCAATATTGTATGTCTAATGATAAGTACCGATTAGATTCATAACCCGACGAAGAAAATGAATACTGCACCAAAATCGATAATTTGATTCCGATTCTGCCGATTTCAGCTCGGTTCGGCTTGACCATAGAACATTCAGAGTGAGAGAAGAACCCCGCGGGCACAGATGCTCACATCTTTATCGCATCACATGGATCCATCATGGAACACTAAAGTTTTTGAATGTCTTTGATGATTTTACACTTTCTAGAAGATAATGGTGATAGAGATGCGTGTGCATTTGCGATTATAATACGGGAAGAAGACTTGGAAAGTTTGGAATTTCAATGAACTTGGACTTGAAGTTTTTGCATCGCATCGCTTAGCACTAATCACTTCTCGCTCTGCGTCGCAGCATATGCACTATCTAATTTACTGATTCGACACCTCACCTAACGAAGTCAGACATGCGATTCAAAAACCAAACCGCCTGAGAGGATAATTACTGACATTAATTTTGAGCATACTTAAGCCAATTACGAGTAATTCGTTGAGTCTTTCTTTGGCCTCGGGGATGAAGAAAAGCTCATGAGATCAAAAAGTAGGATATTCATATCGTTCGAAAAGAAGATGTCAACATTTTCTGAGCTGATTGGCTTCTTATGTATGGTGCTGAAGTAGAAGTTTTAGAATTCTGGGATAAGTATTTCTCATAAATCCTCTTGACAATTTGTAAACCTATTCTCTGAATTAGAACTTAGTATCATTATTCGACAGTCGCCGTAAGAAATGGCGAAACATTCTAGTATATTTTGTGGTGATTGGGTTAACTTTCAATTTGGTTCAGCGAATGTATCTGTATCTGTCTAATTGTAGTAAGAGATCAAATTTTTAACGCGGTGAGATGGTGATCAGGGCTACGTCGGTTGCTGTCGCAAGATTTTAGTCGATGTTCGGAAATGTACATCCATTCCTCGGTTTCTTGAACGGCATTTTACATTCAGAAAGTACCAAATCGGAAACAAACCCATTCATTTCTTCATACATATTCTGAATAATAATTATTTAGAACCGTGAGGAACAATTATTGTTATTCACGGTTCTCACTCAATTTGATTTTTACTAGGAAGAGAAACACCCTGAGAGTATTTCCTACGTGTCAAATATAATCTTGATTATTACACATCTCACTTATTTGTACACTCGGAACAATTTTAATGCGTAGTCGTCTGTTTAAATCTAACAGTTTCTCTAAGCCTTCTGATTTTCATAATCATTAATTAGAGCTCGGGTATAAGGACTTTCTAATTAATAAAACTTAGAAGGTATGCAAATTATTCCCGCAATCTTGTGTAAGGTTTCCAAATTCGCTGATTTGGTTTAACATCTTTTAAGTAATTCTCCCTAAAGAACTCAACATTACAACACTATTGCTCAAGATTTCAGTTTATTTCTTCTCAGGCGAAATGATCAACCAATTAGTAGACGTACACATATTCTTCCATCTTCGCACTCAAACACCCTTGGTCTAATTAATCATTTGATTGTATCGTTGTAACTGATATTTTAGGGAAAGGATTTATGAAAATATTTTAATGGAGCCAATCAAACCCATCCAATTACGAGAACCGAACTTACTTTATCATTGAAAGCGCTTACCCACAATACAAGTTAACAAAGTTTCACAAATCTTGTTGGGCTCTTATAACTTTTCTGCAGTAGAAATGGAAATTCGTCACATTCTGCGTCCAATTTTTAGTACCTATTTGCTTTCGTTCGCAGAAATGTCGCAATTCAACCACACTAACCTGGTACCATCTCAAAGTTTTCAACCCCAGGTTTTGGCTAATGAATTTGGCCTTAATTGTATTCTTTGTTCTGTATTTCCATTCAAATCCTAATGTTCCGAGAAATCTATTGCGTAGCTAGTCAATCTGCGTTTTCTGCTAATTGTTTGGGAGATTCTAATGCTGAGGTTTCACCTCTTCGTATTTCTTTTAAAAACCCATTAGGAAATCACAAGAGGAAACCTTTTTCATGTAAAACTCTGATCACGCAAAAACTGCTTGATAAAATTAATTTCTGGTATCCGTTCCCCTAAGCTATATTTCAGCACTTATGTGGACTAGACCGAGCCGCGTTATTCAATGAGATGATTTTGAAGGAAGAAGACAAAATCTTAATTTGCAGGTATTTTTCTTTATTTCTCGTTGCAAAATATCTTTGCATTTTTTTAAAACTTTTATAATCCTAAGATATGCCCACGAACTTGTTGAAACGGAAGAATTTTTGACCATGGGATTTGAAAATCTTGAAGAACTTTCAAATTGACTAGACCAAGGTCGGAATGTTGCTTATTCCTACCAATAAATTACCAACAAAAAGTAAGACAAAATCCTTGATTCAGCTAGCTGTTTCTGATTTAATCTAGTAGTGTGTGAGAAATGCTTCGTTGTCAGGAATGTTGTGCTAATTGGCTACTGCTTACTGACATAGACAATTCAGACTTTATTTTCCAGTTTGATGACATAGATGACATACATGGGAGCATAAGTTGTAAAAATTGAATTAAATTACACTGAAGTTCTGAGGCAAGTCTATTCCCTTTAATGATATGTTTAGAAAACCCTTGGAGAGGACAAGACTTATTATTCAATGGAAAAGTTGACTCGTTCAAAACAACGACTGGGCTTCACTAATTGGGATGATTGTGTGGCCTGAAGTTCAGTCGGAATAATAAAAGTGAGCAGACTCGTTGTGTTGTGACGCCACGCTTGTCAGTCTATGAATTGTCTGGAAAACTAGGATGAAAGGCTGAAGGAAAAAGAAAACTTTCAAGTTCCTATAATTTAACCATTGCATGGTACACGAATGTCTGCGATTTTCATCATAATGAAAACTGAAGTTGAATAGTATTGTTCTGATAACTTTCACCAAATGAGTCAATCATCCTTTCCTGCCTTCCATCATGGAAGGCATGGAAGTTCTATGCTCTAGACAAAATTAGTATTCCTGACAATCCCGCGTCTCCGGCCTTTGTGTAAAAGTTCCGATTTTTTATGCCAAGGTCAATGTCGATTCAAAGCAAATGAGAGCAAGGACCTGAGAAACGACTGACTTCATTTCGTCGACCGCTTTTCCCTAATTTATGTCGTCATTCGAATTGCTAATGTACTTTGCTCAATGACGAAGGCAAAGGAAACTGAACCACACCTACTGTGCACATATAACTTTCTTTGTCGGAGTAATAACACTTCATCATTTAAATTAGAAAAAAAATAAGTAGATATATATCACGTCTTATTGAAAAAGCAAGTAGTACACACAAGCTGCCTTTGTCTACGTCCGTATCCCTTCCTTGGGGGATTAAGTATTAATATGAAAGACTTAATCAATATTCTCCTCGTTAACTCTATTGAGTTAAATGATGCAGTCACGATGTCGATAGAAAATCGAATATCACGTAAATTAGTAGCATCATTACATTCCTTAAAGAACGGTAGGCTAGAACACGATGCATACTTTCAAAGAAAATTATTGATTAAATAAAGCCAGGAGATTACAACAAATTATGTTTAACTTTACCGTATCATTTAAGATCTGTTCTTACTGGCAACTAAAAATATCTGAGTGACGCAGAATTCATAATCACTAGTTCTGTGTATAGAACCTAAATATTTATATTTCCTACGTCTATAAATATTTCTAATTCCAGTCAGTTTCTATTTGACTTGTTCTCATAGTCTCGTAAATGTATTCATGTACTTAAGACACTAAAAGAAGCATGTATGCAAGAGTTAATTTTTATGAACAGACGAGGCTTCAAAACCCAGGATTCTGATGATGTGGTGATGCCAGGCGTCATGAATGATGATTACAAAACTTTCGTCGGCTCACAAGTTGTTTACAATATTGTCCTATTACTTTAAGACTAACTAACAAGGAAGCCACTTCTTATGTAAAAGTCGGAATTGGGTAAAAGAAAATATTACCGACTCTTTAATCCTAGCGTTTGTTTTACAACCTCCGTAAATCCTTTCCTTGTAAATATAGAAGTATCTTTAATGGGAACGGAAGCAGTTAAAAGCTATATGTTGTCTATCATATACTTACTTAGTAAAGTAGCACCAAAGATCGAAGAAAAGTATGAATGAAGACACAATAATATATCTCATCATATTCACTCTGGGTAAAATGGATAACGCCCACGCAAACCATCTCATTCAAACCCAACCTGAGAGAGAAATTGGAGAATGAAAGGCGCAATAAGATGGAAAGTGGAGAAAGTTTGTGAAGGAGGAGGTTAACGCTAAGGCCACGACGAGGCAAAGTCCTTGTTAAATTATGAATGAGATGTCCAATACGTATTTCCTTAGAAGGTATCCAAAAATAGAATTAAGCTGGAAATAGAAGAGCAAAATTTGCGTGGGAGGATGTGAGGGATGTTTTGTAATCCAATCTCTCATTGAAGACTTCAGGTCTTTAACATTGGGGAATCTCGGGATAAAGTTACCGTTGAAATGTAAAATAAATAAAAAAAAACTGCCCCAAGGAAATTTAATGTTTAAATGAGTAAGGATATAAAAATAGTTACGCTATGAACCATTTTTCTTCAAATGCCTGTTCATTTTTGATATGGCGGTACAGGTTTCGGGTGATCCCTCAGTGTGTTGGGGTTTGATCTTTTTGTTAGGCTAGGTTTAAATGACTATATAGCTAAAGAAGGGCTTCTGTATTAAAGACCTTCCCTGTCATTACAGTATAGTAGTGACACTTTCCGTCGGAGGTCAATCTACGATTCCCATTACGAAATATGTGCGAATATTTGACCATACCGTACAACGAGTGTCGAATTGGAATATTTTATAATTATTCTTGTCTCTCGGCTACATGAGTTTTATCGAAAACATGGGACACAAAATGAAGCCAATGAAGGAAGGGAAATGTGTCAGAATCAACGTTTTAGCTGAAATTCTAGGAAATACTGTCGAGAATGGATGTTTAACATCTTCAAACGGTCACGAATGTGTATTTGTGTGCGCTTACTTGAACCTGAACTGAAAATTGGATTCTGAACTTGCTTAGCCCTGACCACATTTGATTAGTTTCACAGAACTTCGTATTATAACTTTGCAATATGGTCTCAACAGGTTATACTCTGTCAATATAGAATTTAAAAACTTCTTGACACAAAAAACAAATCGTGTATTTGCGTTCACCTGTGTAGCTTGGTAAACTCTCTATCCACAGATATTTCTTGACTTCGGAAATTACACAGGAATCACTAACCTACATTCTTCAAAGGAAGTATTGCAGGATGTGGAAGTTTCATGGACTCATTTTACGTTATATGTGAAATCAATTGAATTAGTTCGCTAATTTTTCCATGCCTGGAGTTTAATTTCCGGTGGTCTGATGTTCAGACATGAACTACAAAACCCGTGTTAAAGAGGTTTTTCTCTGTGAAGACAGGTTGACTTCGACCGCATCAGTAAAGGGCCAGGGAACTGAAGACATAGAAATTTTGGACATTACGGTCTAACCCGGTTTTGTAAATCACATACATAGCATATCGAGTCGTTAAACTAGATTTGGTTATGTTGTCCACTCCGTAATTGTGGTAAAGGTTCAGTAACCAATCGACAAATACTTTGGTGGCATCGATTACCCAACATTTCGGACACATCCGATATTTACAGATAAAATCTACCTTGAGTTTGACTGATTAGGCACTACCACCAGCACGCACACGCACACGCACACTATACAGCAGCATTGTGAAGATTTTCTGTTGGGTACTCAGATGGAATCGTATAAGGAGGTGAAACAAAATGATCCTCTCATCAGGAGATACCTTAATAACCTCCTTGGAATCTTATATCCCCAGCTGTTCGTTAAATAGCAACTATAGTGTCCTGGCTGTGTTCAGATTCGACAACTTATCAAACGACAGGTTGGATACTGCAATTCTGGACACTAGATCGGAACACAATCAAAGGAAGGGGCAGATACCATATGTATAAATGCACGCCGGTAGAATATCCTCGATTTTTGATATGTTGTAGCCCTTGTGATTCTGAACAACTTTTGTGAAGGTCCTACCCCCAAAAGTCTAACCATTTTGGCCTCTAAAAATACAAAGGTGGGCATGTGCTGTGCCGTAGAGTGAAGGCGAAAGTGAAAGTCACTCTACGGCATAGCACATGCCCACCTTTTTATTTTTGGTGGCCAAATGGTTAGACTTTTGGAGGTAGGGCCTTCACAAAAGTTGTTCTGAATCACAAGGGCTACAACTTATCAAAAATCGAGGAAATACCAACGGTGTACAAAGGTTCGTTCTCCCTTCTTTCGCATCTTACCCGCAATGTACATAATCTTGGCTCATAAATTTAGATTTCGTATTCGTAGTACAAACTAATATTGCGGAGCAAGAAACAGGACATTCGCCAAATAGTGGTATAATGGAAGTAAACAAACATACTAAGCTCATACATTTCCTTTGTTCACAATTGCAGGGGCCTGCAGCCTTGGTGTCTTGAACCCCGAGTTATATAAATCCAGAACTGAGGAAGAAGAAGATGGAACAGAGTACCCGGAAAACCATTTCGGAAGAGTTTGGTACGCATTAGAGTACGAGATGCCCGCAGAAAGACTTTTGGTGAATCTCATAAAAGTTCGGAACTTGGGACCAAGGAATACCGTCAGCCCGTCATCTTCGTGCAACCCCTTTGTTCGTGTCTCCCTTTTCCCGGATGAACGGAGAACGCTTCAGTCCAAACCTAAGAAAGTGACGGCTCATCCACAATTTGATGAAACCTTTGGTTTCCAAGTAAGTTTTTTTCAACTCAACCGGACAATAATGTACTCGTAAGGGAATTACCTGAGGTGGTAATACGCTTCGTGGGTGTCTTAAGATCCGGGTTAGAGTCGGCTGAACTTTCAAATATTTATCCCATGAGCAATCTTTATGAACGGATTGTATAAATCATGTGATACAGGGACGTCAGTGAAGTCAGTTGACTTCACTGACCTCCGATGGAAACAATGTAAATCGTCCTAACTGAGTCATTCAGAAACGATCCTACCAGCGGCACACAAATTTCGACGAAATACTACCAAGGTCAAGAGACCAATACAGCGGTATCTTCATGTAAAACAGTCTTACCCGAAAGTTCTTCCAAAATCAAAATTTTTATTTGGGGTCAAGCTTTCCTAACATCCTTCTGCATTGTTGGACGACATATTATATCCCTTACCGATCATACCAGCTCAGGTATATCCCTCATGCGTGATTTCACGGTACGGTACGATGTCGGATTCTAAAGCGACATTTTATTTGTTGTGAATCGGAGCGGAACAAAGGGCGACCACTTTTGTCAAATCTCTAAGGCGTTCAAAATTCACTTGGTTACTCCATTTCTTCAGGTCTTGCGAGTTGAATTCTTGACTCTCTTCATCAATCCGAGCAGCAGACAGGAAAAGAATTTTTGTAGTCTCTGGGTTGTTTCTAGTAGCGAGTTTAATTTGGTCACGCACAATAAAAATCGTAAAATTCAGGTAGTCACATAAGCGCCAATTATAGAAATGAAATGAGAAACTGTTTTAGGGATGACGTCATATAAGATCAAAATTGTCAGGATAATTGAGTGAAATCTCCGGCAGCAGAGTTAGTTACAAATGTGTTATGCTGCTGGGCTCAAGTAACGGAACGAAACGAAACAAATATATGCTAAAAACAATTTAATTAAACCCCCATGCAGAAATCCCATTAATCTAAAAGTCCTGCTTCCAATTCTGCAACGAACTTTCAATGTCACGAACAGTGCAGTGACTGACTGTCGGCATGATGGCCCCCAGAATGTGATAACTGTGTCAAAGCCAAGGCGCAGCTGGACTTAATCTCAACTTTACTTCCCATACGGCATCGGATTTGGTTGTCCAAGTCTATGTAATGTTTAGTGAATTTGATCAAACAGTGCGACTTAATCCCAGCATTTTAGTTGGTCCACGGAATAACAACACTCTAATTCACACATCAAACTTAAATTTAGAATGGGACACTCGAACTGCCCTGTTTCCAGAAATCTGTCACCTTCATTTAATTTTCAAAGAGTGTCAAGCTAACCTTTTGAAAAAGAATTGATCTTGCCTAAATGACTACTTCGACCCTCACCGCTTCGCCATGGTGAAGCTCATCGCCGGGCCATTCATAATGTATGACGCTTCCTTAAAAAGGTATTCCTACACCGAAGTATTTAAAATTAAATTAACAGATTCTAAAGGAGCTAGCGCCTACGTCTTAAATTAATTAATATTATCGTCGTTAAATTAGCAGTGGAATTATTTGAACGAAACCTGCGAACGTGAAAATCTTCAGCGTCGATTTAGACATTTACTGGAAACATTGTGTGAGTATTAAGAAAGGGATAGACTGCTAGTCATTTCTCCTAATAATATTAGACTGGATGGCTGAAGCTTCTAAGTCGTAGTGGCCTATTACCGAATGACAACAAACGTTGTTAATTAGGCGAGCAATGACCTTATGTTAGATATATAAGCCTGTCAGAAAACCGTCACGTTTCTTCTATACGGCCGAAATAAATCCAATTACCACTTTCAATTTTCACATCAAGGTTTGGCTTCTCAACCAATCTAAATTTAGAAAGGCACTTCTTGATGCCATTTATCGGTTAGATCTATTATCCAGGATGGCCCAATCCAAACCTATTTGTGTGTCCACTTCATACGTTTAGCATTGTTTACTTAGCATACGTTTTCTTTGAGGAGTTCAGACGTCGGTTTAATCTACCTAAGTCAATTAATAATGAAATTGGTGTCTGTAATTAAAGATTCAATTTATATTCTGCGAAACCATTTGTATACTTTTAACTAAACACTAGGATGTGTGTCGTCCCATCTTGGTTGCGCCACAGAAGAGCCAGCAAGCGAAGGAACAAAATCGTATTTTATTTTAATTACCATTAAACTTGAATATCGAATTTGATGAACTGTAACATTTGGAAGCTTACGAGGGATATCCCATATGTTTTGCAATTACGCAACTGCGTAGTAAGTAGGACCTTGAATTGCGTTATAGTATTTTCAGAATGCGAT
>JAQFYE010001630.1:0-21752 GCA_034694305.1 Protaphorura glebata | reverse complement strand
AAAATTAATTTTTGGAGAAGATCGCATACTTAATGAGTCCGAATCCATATGTTCATATAATACTAGATAACGACTCTGGGAATCACCCAGGCAAAAAAGTGGGAATAATTAGCCCAGCTTACCCTACTCCTGACTTCAGTTGCTCCTCTTTAAATCTATGTTCAAGAGATTTTCGACATCAGCCAGATCTCATTTGCCTGACATTCGATTTTGCCCAAGACCATTTTCCTTCCGACTGGTAGCCCAAACCAAATAAGAGCCCCAGGCTTTAGATTCATCTCGAATTTCTTCCAAACCGATAACCAACGATCTCCCCAACCAAGCCGTCCACTTTATAAATCTGAAAATATTTTACACCAATATTATTCTAAATTCTGCGATAGTACTGTTGCTTGCGTCGATAATTCCTCGAGCTGGAACGATAATTAAAAAGGACGTCAGCAAATACGTATGTGGTGTTTGACATTATTAGCCTGGAGTGAAAGCGAAAATTCATGCAAAGTGAAAGTTGAAAGTTAAACTTATTGTGTACGAGTTGACAAAACCACACAATAATAATGAACCAGAAATGACGAGTAGGGCAAAAGAGATTTTCAGTCTTTGATGATCTACTGCTCTCTATAACAAGTCTCACTCTACATTTCATATAGATCTTTTCCTTAGCCCAGAGCGCCATTACACTTCTTTCTTTGAGGTAGTGACAGAACAAGGGCAAACTTGTCAACGAGGTTAAGTCAACTCATATTATCATTAACATGATGTAAGGGCACCATAGAATTTAGTCAAGTATAAGGTATTTCCGCATATCGAACAAGACTACCAAGATTTGAATTTCCAGAAATGCACGGAAACGCATAAAGAAGCGCTGGACAGACAGACGCGAGGAATTTTATAAGCCCTAACTGGATAACGGACCACAGGCTAATAATTAGAGTTGATAAAACCCTGTTATGTAATTAAAAAATAAAATCAAAGACGAAAAAAGTTGAAGACCGTAAAAAGGCAATAGAGTGACTCCTGAAATAGAAGGACCCTTGACATCAATTTGACTTGTCGATCATTCAATGGTAGAATTAATTGGCACTTTTCAAACAGGCAATGAAATAATGTAATGACTCATTATATTTTTACTTACGTTAGGTATTTCTGTAAATTGGCATTGGAACATGGAAGCATACTGTTCCTTAATTAATCACGTACAATTGATACGTGAGCACGTGACTAATTTTATTCACATTATTATCTGGTCCATATAATTGAACTTCCTTCCGCATGTCTACTTTTCAATAGAAATTTAAATCTGACTGACGGTTACAGTTGCTCATTTCAACACAATTGCGTCTGTCGTATGAATATAGTACTTATCCATCCTTATCAACCAGGTTCCAGCATTGGGCACAGAAATAAGACGTCACTTGTTACAAAAGGTCTTCCACTTCCATTGATGAAAGACACGATTTCAAAATAATGAAATCTTCATTAGCCGTACGAATGCCAGTCAACCAGCTAATGAGAATGAGAAACAGTGGACTCAACTGATCCGGAAGAAAATTCATTTTATTGATAGGCAGACAAACAGGCATTCCACTCTCCTTCACTTCCAAAGGTTAAGTCACAGTGCGGTGCAGTGCTGTATGTCCTGGATGGAAAATGAAGGAATGGCATTCGGATTTATTTCCTTCCAAAGAAAAAGCAAATCATCTTCACATTTTCTCCTTCAGAGAATCCAGCAATGTAGGAACGGTTCGTAGGCTACGAAGGAAAATCCAGTTATGTTTTTACTAGATTAGGTTTGTTGTTATAGAACTAGGAGAAAATTATTTACGGACCACCACCTACGTATGATTCGTTAGCAAGTTCCATTCCAAGAAATGTCAATTTTTCTGACTTCCTTAATGAGCACAACTAATTAATTAATTAATTGCAGACATACTTGTCGTAAGCTCTAAATGTTGACAAACGTAATATTTGAACTATTTAATGACTCCGAATCTTACTTTTTACAATGGAAAAGAACACTGGGTGTTAATTAAACTCTGCACCTATTATCATCCTGATGCATGTGATGTAGCTATCACACATTCTTTTCGAATGATAGCTTATCGTCTATTACGAGGAAACCCCAACCCTTCTATACAGTTTCAATAATTCACTCCATTATGGCGAATGCATTACTATGCATTATGCAATCACCGCATCACACACAAAACCATCATTGGGTAGGTTGGCGGTACCCGACTTTCCTACCCCATTACGGCACTTTACTGATTTATAAAGTAGAAAGAGGAGAAAGACCTGTGAAAACATCGCTGTATAGGAAAAGTCGGTCAAAGGTATACCAAGCCCGGGGAATTGAACCCCGACCCAACAGGTAGCAGATAGGAACCGCGTACCACTACGCTGTCTTGGCTCTGGTTACTTCTTAAAATGAAACATCACAGAATTTATTAATTTATTAATTTGTTTAGCTCAACATATATGGTTTGAATGAGAAGTTGGTCTGGTCTGGCCTTTTGAAGGAAAGAACGACTAATCTATCCAGACTTTACAGTTTCTGAAATTGAGATTATCACCCAACAGGGTAATTTTTCAGGACAAGATTTATGACCCTAACTTGATCCCTTGAGACTGGGAATGGGCTAGAAGGAAAAGGAATATACAGAGGACAAAAAGTTCATCTGATGATGGTCTGCAGAGGAAAGTAGGAAGAAAGTGAGCAGTTTTAGGAAGGGAAATAGTTAAACTCTTCTAAGACTTTTCCCTTCTTTCTAGGAAAGGAAAAGCAACACATTTCCAATACTAGTTTCTTCCTTCCTTCCGCTCCCCTCTCTTTTAGTTTAGTAGTTTATGTAACAAGTTACAACTAAATTTTCAGAGCAAACTCTTTTTCGCCTGGGTGTGGTGATAATTATGGTAAAACTGGGGAGAGATAGTGTGTGTGTGTCAGGAAAGCCATTGAATCCCACATGTCAAGTCTTATCAGAGTCCAACTTTAGCCTCGAGTGAGAAGAAATCTTCTAAAGCTAAGCAAACCAGCCCATCCCACCCAACTCCTTCTTTCTCCGCCAAAAACTATTTTCTCCACTGCTTTTCTTTACTTTTCTTCTAAATCCTATGTTTATCCAGAACGGATTGTTTGTTTGTTTGGGAGTGAGATAACCAATTCAAATACCAGAGCCAAGACAGCGTAGTAGTACGGGGTTCCCATCTTCTACCTGTTGGGACGGGGTTCGATTCTCCAGGCCTGGTGTATCTCAGGCGAACTTTTCCTGCACTGTGAGGTTTTTACCTTGCTTACACACTGCTCTTTCCCACTTTCACTTTGACAAATCAGTAAAAGGTCATAATGGGGTGGGGAAGTCGGGTACTACGAGAATATTAATAAATAATTGCATAACATTGGGTGCAGTGTGGTGATAATGCAATCTGGACACACATGGCAAGGTTGGAGGTTTTCTCCCTCGTAGAAATGGACCATACTGACTTACTACTTGTCTATCGTAATCTGATATTTATAAATTTGCAGAAAGCAGAAGTGTCAAGAAATTAAGCCAAGGTGGGGTTGACCTTCTTCGTCCTCTAAATTTTTTATCATACATCCGTGAATTTTTTAACCTCCTGGAGAAAAGTCTTGTACACAGGAACGACTTTCACTTTCTACTAATTAATTGCTTATTTCATTCTCCTTACCTTCTTTTATGCATATGTGCTGCTTTTGTGCGTAAGTAATATTTTTAAGATTGAAACTTAAACTTTCCTTTGCCATGAAGTGCTACTAAGACCCCGAAAATACTTGAAAGTTTATTTGACCTATAGAAATGTTATACGGAATGGAAGATGGGTCGTAGTAATGTTCAGACTTTCCTGAGTGCTTTTATAATAATAGAACGAGTTTTCGGAGAAGACTTTGGTAATGTGAGGAAGAGACTACCTCCCCTTCAAATTAATCAACGAGAGAAAAAAACAATCTGGAATCTGTAATGAGCTAACAAATTAGTTTCCAGAAAACTTGGAAGCTGAAGCAGGAAGGATGGGTCTATGGGTTCTTATGTTACAACAATCCCCTCGTTCCCTCAGATGCACATCCGTTCCTTCTTAAGGGAGAAGAAAGTCACGACTAATTATCCAATGCCGTTCTAAATGCCAGGAATGGTTCACTTCTCCTTTTCTCCTTCAGTCTTATCTATTCTCACTTCTATCCTACCTATATAGTCATGGAAAGTCTCACATTCCCTTTCTTCTGTCTGAACTACAACATAAGTTTATCTACACTTATCAATGAATTCTCTTCGTCTTCAGTCTTCCAAGAACAATGAGATATCCACAGAATACACTCAAACCTAAAATGTTAGCTGAGCTTCCGCTCCACTTCTGACGTCTCGAGTTTTCTTAGAACGTGGAATCAAGCAAACTAGGTTTCATTTACATTACAGGAGGTGACCTCAAAAATTGTCCAGAGCTTCTATTCCAAGAAATACACGATTGTGTTCCTAAGGATTCCTCATACACCTTTTTATAAATCTTACGCCGTTAGAATTCGCTGGATCTTTTTATATGTTGTAGTCCGTGTGATTCGGAACAACTTTTGTGAAGGTCCTGCCCTCAAAAGTCTAACCGTTTGTCGCCGGAAATACACAGGTGGACATGTGCGATGACGTAGGGTGAAAGTCAAAGTGAAAGTCACTGTACGACATCGCACATTCCCAACAGTGTATTTCTAGCGGCCAGACGGTTAGACTTTTGAGGTAGGACCTTCACAAAAGTTGTTCAGGAACACAAGAGCTACAACGTATCAAAAATCAAGGAAGTTCCAACGGCTCGCGTTTTTCCATAAGGTTTGACCCCCTCCTTTCATAATTTAGGAAATTTCTACATTCGGAGAAAGTTTTGGAGAAAGTTGTGTTCTATTTTTGTGCAATGTGCATTTTCCCCCTCATTTTAATTTTTGTGTTAATGATGTAATAGCTAGTTTATATTTTGAACTTAGGATTCATAGCGCCACTCTACTCGAACATACACCACGGTCATTCAAATACTCCTGCCGTGGTAGTACGTATACGTGACAGGTTCAGTGACTATATTTCTGGCAAGATTTTTTCTGTAGATAACGTGACTGCTCTCCCTATGTTTTGTAGTGCGAAGGCAAACCCATCATCAAGTCAGAGTGCATTCCCTTATTAACTTGACTGGTACGGGTCGCTCGTGTTTTTTTTTCTAGAAGGAAGAGAGAAAGTAAGGAGGAAGTCTTATCAAGAAAATGTCATTCTCGATGAAGTCTTGAATGGAGAACTCTACTTTCCTCAAGGGAAAATAAACGTAAGGTCGTGATGCAGAATAGTGGAGTCTCACGCATTGGTTTCCACAAAGACAGGAGAGATAAGAAATGTGCCTGAACGAAACATGGACAAAAAAAAATAGGGCTCATTTATTAAATTAGATGATTAATGAGGGACATGCACTATCAAAATTTTGCTTGTTTGCAAAGGGCAACAGAATTCTATTGTCTTCAAGTAAATTCTATCACAGAGTAAATGAGAGTCAATAAACTCCATGGCGTGACTGACTTTCTCCTCATCAAGTTCATTTCACCTTAGTTGAGTCATCGAGAACGTATTGAGAGTTTTTCCATGTTTCTAGAAACTAAAAAAAGAACTCATTATTTAGAAAGTCGGTATGTAAAAATTCCTGGGATAAGGTCGAACGTAATTTTCGACACATGACGTCACAAAGTGAATTTGGAACATGTATGTACTAGAAGCGGCCAAACGGTTTTTGGGGTTGAACCTCCGTATAAGTTGTGTTGCTTTTGCAGTAAGGACTTAGTGATGTTCTTTATGCGCTTAAACATGAGGTACGGTACAAAGTGATAGAAAAACGTGGCGTTTTTTGAAAGTAATTAAAGAATTCAGACAGATGGTTGTTGAAGTTGCTTCTCAGATTCCATCCGATTGCCTCACATTCCTCCACCCTTATTCAATTCAGTTCTCATGGAATCGGTTGAATAGTTTTACATTCTGTTCTGTTGAACAGCAGGAGTGTGTTCTGTTGGAAGAGAAGAGGTTCTGTTTTGTAGATAAGAGAGGAAACTGAGTCTTTTTGTCTTTGAGGAATCAATTTCCGAAATGCCCTAGACGGCAGCATAGGCATGAAATGTGGCATGCTTCATTTTAATGGGGACTGAAAGACGCAAAGGCCTTTTTATTCTCATTTCAATGAAACAGTTTTCAACGGAACAGTCAAAACTGACTTTGTCTCTTTTCCCTTGCCCTTGTTCGAGACAGAGTTGAGTGAGAAAGCTCCCATTTCACAAGACCATGGAGCAAAAGGATCCTGGTCCTGTCCTAGAACTACAATTCTCTTTTCTACCACTTGAAACTCTTCCATTTCAACTGGATATAGAGAGAAATGTCCCAAAGGACTTACAATTCGTTACACAGAATAAGTTTTTCTTCCCTCAACACATAACAGACATCCGAGTCTGTGTGAGTCCAAGCTTTTTGTGCTATAAAAATAAGGAAACCTACGTTTGTTCGTATATGCGTCGAATTTTGCTACTCCAACTTCTACGCAGTACATACGTTTGGTCAGACAAAGAAGACAAAGATGAAGATAAGATGATTTGATGTGACTTAGAGGAACTCTATTCCGCCGTTAAAGAAAACTCTAGCGGATAATGAATTCAGATTTAAAGAGTCTAAATGGTTAAAGCACATTGTGGGAAAAACTGCGGCCAAACAACGGATTTTCTTAGTACAATGATAACAAAACTCAGTTTTCAGCCTACACTTTTGGTGAGGTTACGATTTAATAAGACAATGTCAAAAATTTAGTCTCAAAAGCCATTTCCTGCCAGGCGTGGTTACCAGAGTCAAGACAGTGTAGTAGCTCCAGGTTCCGATGTGCTACCTGTTGGGACGGGGATCGATACCCGAGCATGGTATTTTCTTTATTTTCTATGCCGTTTGAATTTTACTTTGAATACGTTGGAGTTTTTTCCCACCTTCGTTTTCATAAATCAGTACCCTAATGGGCTAGGAAAGTCGAGTTCCATGTCCGTGTCCAATGTCCAATGATATGGTTAAATAGGCAATGGATGTAGTGTAGTGATAGTGGGGTAATGCTTTCATCAAAATGAGGTACATTCTAAAACTCGTAGCAGGATTTCGGGCTTTCTCCATCATAGAAATAAACAATAAGCCATAATTTGACTCAGAATGTGTGATAAGTATCTGAATTCTGTCATCGCACAACTCAGGATAGATTAGAAGTGCAGAATATGACCACCAGTTTAGCAGAAAGTACATAGATTTGGACCAGTATTTAAATAATATCTTCTCGGAAGCAGTCATATGTTCACGATGACATGACGGTATTGTCCGATCCCAGAAATAGTGGGCGTTGGATTTAGTGCACCCCGTTGGACGCATTAAGCCATAGCTAAATTGTCTCTGGCAAGTTGCTATGAATTTTGTCGTGAAAATGTCCAATGCTTGCCTGCCTTGCCAACATAGTGCATGAGATTCTGGAAACTAACGGTCGTCGTAATGGTAGAGGACCAGCAGTCGCTTTCACCTAACGTAGGTTCTCTCTCGAATGATACATTTATCTTTGTTGGTGTCAACACTCCCCCAGAGATATGCCTTAGAGTTTCGTGTATTATGCAAATATAATACATTTTCTTTGCCCTACATTTTCCTAAATGGCAAATCAATGTGTATTAGTGTTAGAGAGTCCAAAGAAAACGTAATTGGTTTTGCAATAGATCCTACTGCAGACTACGTGGCTCTGATATTGTGGAGTGTCTCCTAATTTACCTAATGAGGTTTCTGTGTCGAAGGAAGACTCTTTAAGCACGCTGCAAAACGATAAATACTTGACATAAATTGCTTTTCCTAAAGCTTTAAGTCTTAAGAAATGTACTATTCCTACTCAAATAATCACCACTCTCTACATCCTTATAATGTAGTATTCCGCAGTGTGGTTTATGTTGTCGACTTTCACTGAAACTGAAAGCAAATGGTAAAATTAAACAAGATTTTAACCGTAAGACAAGAAAATGTCTCTTCAAGTTACAAAGATACCGCACATATCATATGAGAATTTGCGGTTAGTTGGAATTTGTTCAATTTTTGATATGTTGTAGAACTCAGCCTCCTGAACAACTTTTGTGAAGGTTATGTCCCGAAAAGTACAAGCCCTTCATTGGTCTTTGGTGGGTGAATTGAGTGTCTATTAACCAGTCTTTAGTCAAATATTGTAGGTTCTTGATATACGGGGTGTCCCGGAGAAAGCGCACAATTGTTTTATCTTATTTTGGCGCAGTTACAAGAAATTATGTTACGGTCAGGTTAGAATTTTTGAATTCATTTTATCAAGGTACACCTTCAAAATAAAAAATCATTGGGACCGTGGGATTCACCCATGAAACTAATCTCCAGAATAAGTTACTGAAATTAGTATGTTGCTTCCGTTGAAAAAAATAAATTCATAGAATTTAAAAATTCCATGAAACACCCTGTACATAAGATTATTTGAATGCATAATTGTAATGAGAACTCTTAAATAACCTTTGGCGACATGGGAAGCCAGTTGCACTTTTGTACAAAAATCTACACAATGTTAGTTGACTCTTCGCCAAATGAGGAATGTCAATTAGTGGGAGTTTTCTAAATAAAATCTGTGCTTCCTAGATGATTTGCAAAAATATTTCACTTCGTCGGTAGGTACATGGCTATAAAATCTAATTATAATTAGTTGTACAGAGTATGGAGGACGAGTCTCTAAGGTCAAATATATATGAACTCTGGGCAAACAATAAACAAGGCTCTCTAGAAAATGTACAAGTCAAGTTAATTACTGACTCACTCAGATCTACTCTGGAATTTTCGCTTGTACAGCCACTATCGTTTGTTCCAATTAAACCTGGCATTCATCTATGTTCACATGCGTTTCATGTTTACACATATTCATTACAAACACTTTTGCCAGGCGTGCCGTCCCGTTTTCGTTGTGTCAGGAAAATTCCTATTCGACTTGCTCTTCATTTACACTCAAGTCGTGAGAGTCAGGAGCGGGAATGCAATTACAATTGTTTATTTGATAATAATTCGCTACCTGGCTTAAAATGAAAACGTGTTTAATTTCACGAAGTGAAAGTCAGTGAATACAAGATAACGTACGCATGCACGCATAGCAATACTCAAGTACACAAATTTAAATCTAATGAGTCATCTAAACACGCAAAATTGGTTGTTAGTCATTTCGAAATTATATAGATGGAAAATTAATCAGTTCCTTCCAGTGGGCGACGACACCTTCACTATTTTTCTAGACACTTGAAATTCCTGAAATTCTGACCTTCCCAGCCGTCTCTGGACTTAACATGAGAATTGACTCTCTAGTCAGAATGATTGAGTGCGTATTGCGTAAAGGGTGGACAAAGTTGGATTTTGGACATTTCCATGATGATTATATCCATAGTGAGAATGTCCTAAAATCTTAACAAAGACCAGACCAGTAAAGGATTATGAAATGCTCCGCGTGTTTCTCATCTGTGTACTAGGACTACTATTGAGTTCGATGAATGGACGTGCTTTGCTTGTGCTTTATTTCAGCCGGGACAACGAATCCTGTGTCACAGTGTGGAACTTGATTAGATCCTAAGGAAAAGAAAAAGCATTAATAACCGTGGAACCCTACTAAATAATACGTGATTCCCAGTGAAAGCCGATTCGTGTTCAACTGAATGGGTGGACAAGGACTACGTGTAGCCACAAGGTCCAAATTGAACCAACTTACACGGATAAAAGTAACATGATATTTCAGCTATAACAACACCAGCAGCCGATTCATACAGCCAAACCCTGGGGACTCAAATATCACACATTCTGAGTCAAACGATGGTGTATCGTCTATTTCTGAGATCTGACCCAGCTAAGGTTCAGAATTCACCTCATGTTGACGAATCCGTTACTGCACAACTATCACACTACACCCAATGTCTTTTCGAGCACCATTGAGCATCCTCTTGGTACCGGACTTTCCTACCCCATTAAGGGATTTTATTGATTTATAAAAGCGAAAGTAGGAGGAAACGTTGCTTATGAGAGGTAGAAACCGCAAGGTCTTCTGTAATTCAATACATTGTGAGTACCGGAAACCTTGATAAATCAAAGACATGAAATCAGATCTATGTTGACCAAAAACAGTAAGGATGTCGGTCGGTTGATGTAAACACCGTCCTTTATGAGAACAATCGACACGTGCTTCCAGAGTAGAACACGAATGGAACGTTGAAAATAGAGAAAGCGAGGACAAACCGAGGATGACGTGGAGTCGTGACCATGTAATGTTTCCATGAACACTAATACTTGGTAATTTGCAGGCTTCCCAAACCTATTAACTATGTGAGGAAGTTTTCCGACTTCCTATTGCTAAGTTTGGAACCAGGAAGATCCAGTTATTGATTACGTTGTTTTCCTGAAGATCCATTATTACAGCACAGGTTCACGGTGCTGAATCTGTACAAGCATATTAAAAATATACAGTATAAAATTTATGACGATTTTGGTGATTTTTAGACACGTAAGTTAGAATTATTTATCCCTAGAATGTTTTAGGAATATCCATCGTACGTTGACTTATTGATAAGGACATTTTGAAACTTAGAGTGTAAGGCACGGACGAACAAAGATTAGCGCCCTAGGAAGACTTTACAGCACTTTCATGATAAAATCCTTCTTTTCAAATCAATAGTTACAAAATTTAAATACTATTCAATTTTTGATTTGATTTAAAATCCTCTCATTGAATTCACATAAGCTGATCCTGACAAGATCGAATCCTAAGAGGTAAGTCCTTCCTGATTTCCCGAGCTTCCTACTTCACTCTCGCACAGGCCACAGAAGGGCAGGCAGAAGATAACTTATGGCTGTTGCACTTAAGTTAAATTAATGGAATCTTAATTACGTTACTAGAAGGATCTGACATTAGCATTTAATAAACACTAGGAGTGGGGGGTCGGATTTACTTTAATTTGTAAACTGGGCCTGGTTGGAGCACTGCTACGTTAATGTAAAAGAAAAGACTTTCTCTTTTCATTCATTTCTTTTATAGTCGACGAAGTATTTAAATATGGGAAGGCAAAGCAATCCCCATACTTACTTCATTTTACTTACTTGGTTTAGAAGAAAGGGAAAGAAAGATTGGTGCATGGGAGATAAAATTATTTAAAGCACATAATGGAAACTGTATGACTTCAATGTAGACGAACGAGTCTTTTCCCACATTAGGCCTAGGTCTGAACCTGTCTAGCCGAGGCTAAAAGTTCATTTGAAATGCAAAGAAAAAGGGGAATCCAGGACAGCGGCAACATCACCAGCCCATCCCTTGTATTGTATTGGATGGAGGTGAAAGCAATAGAAAGTCGTCGAACAGGGTCCCAAATATATGTGTATTAGTTTTGCACCTAAATGAGCTGATGAGGATAGGAAATTGACTGCATCGTCAAAAAATGTCATATAATATTTTGTGGTGCTATATGCAGCTGTTGCTAGGTAAGGCGTGTGGTCTCTGAAGTCCACATTGACCCAAATAAGATAATTAAACTCTGGGGATCCTGTTCCTCACACCTAAACGTTTCCACTTACAATCTCACAATCAGACACCAGCCGCATCAATTTTGAACGCGAAAACCTTCAACCAACTCCAATGTTCCTTCTTCTGTTCAAGTGTTACGTGGGAACAGCCTTGCCAAGCGCAAACTGGTGGGGCCGGGGGGGGGGGTTAGTAGACTTGAACCAGATGGAAATGTCTAAGTGTGAGCAACATTATGGTGCATTCCTGTTACCATAGCCCGTACTTATGTTTTGAATGACTGAATGCAAGGCGAATATAGTTGCCACCCTGTAGAAGGGAAAGTAGACGTTGCGCTGGTTGGTAGGGAGCAGATCAGAAGAAGAAAAGGAGTGAATGAGTGAGTTTAGATAATGTGAGAGAGAATAAATGTTAGGGAAGGAGGCACTCTGGTGGAGCGAGTCTGCTAAATGCCTTCTTGCATAAATAAGAGGATGGGCTAATGACTGAATCGAAACTATTATCATTAATCAGGATCTCCGAGATAAGGCGTTAGAAAAACGAAAAGCTCTTAAATATTTTACACTTTTTTCTTCTTTCTCTCTCCCTGCCCTCGCCCTGCCTGCCTGCCTGCCGTCATGGGCAACAGAAAAGAGTACAGACTACGAAGTACAATGCGTCTCTAAACAAGGATCCAGGGAAAAGAAAGCAAATGCTTGCTTAGAACCATTTTATATTCCCAACTACTACATACAACTACCCGGGATTCTTACTACCCGACTATACTTTCCATCCCTACCTCTATCCATCTATACATACCGTACAGGTATTAGTTACGCTCTAACTACTTTCTACCTTATGGGTGTGTATGTTACGTGTGTCCTGACGGCACTATGAAGGTAATGAATGTTAAGCAAAGTGTGATAATGGAGTCGAAGTGTGCAATTTGTACAGAGGAAGCAAGGCATATTATGTAATATGTACATGTTGCAGTTCTACATACGGTCAACGTATTTTTAGGCCACTGACATTTGACATCTGACCTTTAAAATAAACTATTTTATTTAATAAACCTATGGTGAAAGTCAAAGTGAAAGTCACTGTACGCCATTGCACATGTCCAGCAGTGTATTTCGAGCGGACAAACGGTTGGACCTTTACAAAAATTGTTCAGGATGCAAAGAGCTAGAAGATATAAAATTCCAGCGAATTCCAACGGCGTTCATTTTTCCATAAGTAAGGTGTATGCGGTATCCTTTGGACAAATGATAAACTAAATCCGTACCAGTTCGAAAAATACATAAAAATCCGGTCTCCCAGAAGATATTCTTGCAATTTAGCATACAGAAAACACTCGTTACAACGCACCACAAAGGTGTAAGAAAATAAGTGCGTGATATTGAGAGTAGGGTTAGAACGGAGAAAGTGAAATGAAGTGAAAGGACTTCAGTCCAGATATTCTAGTTTATATGAGATTACGTTATATAAATGGTCTGTTATAACAAGGTTCTATTTTACATAAAATAGACCACTCCACAAATATTGCGTTAACTACAACATATTATACTATAAAGAAGTATTTTCTCTTTAGCAGTCAAACATTACATTGTACATTGGATTGCGTTATGCTTTTGCGTTAGTTCATGGCTTCAACTTCTTGGTGTGTTTTTGAGAAGAAGGCATATGCATGCTTACCGCCTGCCGCCCGCGAGCCTCGACGACTCCTTTATCTTAATGTCTTATCCTGACATTCGTGCCCGTTGAAAATTGATTAATAGGCATGCAGTGTGTAGGTATGTATGTACTTATGACTGAGCCTTCATAATAGCTTTGAATGTGACTATCAAGTAATACACAAGAAGTTTGTTAGGCGTTAGTTGCATTTTCTTCCCTAATATTCATAGAAGGTTCGGTTAGCGTGCATGTATGCAGATCTAGCTCTATTCTCACTGACCAAAGTCTCACAACGGATGGACTGTCCATGTGAAATGGACGACAAGCCATCATTTGACTAAGAATGTGTGATATATAAAATTCGTCATTAATCTCAGGATAGATAACGCTACCCATATACCAAAACCACATCCTCATTGAGACTAATTCTCCCACATATTGTGGAATAGAGAATTTTCACCTTAATTTTAATTTTCAACCATAAAAATCTTCATATTCTTGACCAAGTTCGTGCGATAAGAATTTTACACCCAAATATTGCTCCTTGTAAAATTCAAGTCCAAGTCCAGAATGGGGAAAAATACCGAGAATTATGAGTTTGGATGACGTGGCTAGCTGGTGCAGTGCCAGGAGTAATGTTAATGTTGGTGTAATGTCTGGGATTGCTTTTTACTTCTTTGAAGGATGGTGGGTGCGTGTGAAGATTTACTTCAGTACTTTCTTTATGAATCGTTTCATGATTATCATAATGCTTTGGCGCATGAAAATAGGGTTTAAATTAACTCAACTCCAGGGTTGTCAGCATGCACCATAATGGCAAGACCTATGGCTATTTTAGGGTGGTTTTTGATTTTACGGAGATAAAGCCGCGTACTATATATAGATGGAGTAAATGGATTGTGGCAGCCAGCCCACCAGGTGAAAACCCGACAAAGAATGCATTTTGAAGATTAATTTAACCGCATGGTGCGAGGGACAAAATAAATCTTATAGGTTTCAACATCATATTCATTGGAGATTTGAATCAACTCACTGAAAATGCCCTGAATGGATTACGTTCGTTCAACGAGATCATTAAGCTGTGGTTTATATCATAGAGTAATGAAAATAAAATCAATGATTGCAGATTTCAAGCAGAGCAGAGGACAAAGACGGTAATACCGAGGATTTTGGACGAGTCTAAATTTTGGTTAGAAAAACGACCATGAATTCATTCAAGGACGTTAAGAGTTCAAATACTTTCACCACTTTCTCCATTTGTACATATGGGGAAAGCTGGAGAAAGACCCAGTTTATATTGGAACCTTGATACAAATAGAATAAATACGGTAGTGGAAGTTTTGTAAAGAAATGAATGCTTTCTTTTCAATTCTCTTTGATTTTGCACTAGCTTAACGGTTCTTATTAAAAACTGACTTTTATTAGACATTATTTCAGGTTTGTGTCCTCATCTTGTTCAGTCTTCAATTTCCTTGTGCGTCGTTGAAGGAACTCACGCACAGAGTGATCCTCATCTTTCCTGAGTTATTACCAAGGCTGAGTGTAATAATACATAGAACATAGTTTTCCTGGTTTTCCAAGATAAATAACATTACACTTTCCACACAGTTCAACGGGTCTTCGCATATTTTTTTAGTCAAGAGAGGGAAGGAGGGACGGAGACAAGACTTTCTATTCTATTTTCTCTGGGTTGGAATATTACCTTCTTCCTCATCTTGACGGGTAATGTGTATGTGGAGAAAGCTGATATATCCATCCACATATGCCTCGTCTTAAGTGTTATATGTGCAGTGCTGTGCCGTTGAAGATAGAAAAGCCAAACTTGAACATGAAGCGTAGATATTTATATAGATGTAATACTGGGCTCTCCATTTCTTTCTCCCGTATCTTGAGCACACAAAATCTTCCATCAAGTCAACCCATTCCATTCTATTCTAGGCATTCACCAGTCTCTTCGGTTTTTCTCTACGTGTGTGTACCGAGTTTCTTTTTTTTTCAAGGGAATAGATATCGAAGTGTGCCATGCATGCATGTACGCCCGAATTATGTTTGTGTTAACGTCACTCAAGAAATCGTTAGTTTGTGGACAAATATCATTTTGAAGTGCTACTGTTGCAACTAATTTTTGTCAGCTATTCTAGCAATCTTCAATAATCTCTGGTAACTGCTCCAAATGAGTTTCGATAGATCATAATCAATACAAGCAAGTTTGTAGATTTCCCGCACATACGTAATCCCAATCTCTGCTGACGATGAGTCATTTACATTATCGTCAAACATAAGCCGGTTTCCAAACAATCTTCGGTTTGAGCCAACTTTCTCCGTGCACAAACCTAATGTGCATGTTTTAACAGGTCTATAATTGCTCTTCATATGGCCTAGGGAAGGCACCCCTAGTAGCAGGAATTAACCCAGGTGGATACCAACCCCTTTAGAGAGAAATTAACTTTTATTCAAGTTTCACTGCCCACCAATGTGAGTTTTCAAAATTGACACAGTATACATAATTAATACCGAAGCACATTCATAGATATGGAAAAAATTGTATTTCTATCACACATGACAAGGATGTCACACAGAGTTAAAATTGTAAAGATGATTGCGTAGAATGTATACGGAGTCTTTTATAACAGAATCGACAATCGTCGTATTAATTGATTTTGGTAGATTAAACCTTCGTCTAAATTGTTCAAAGAAATTAGGGATAGTTTCCCTCGCACCAATCATATGTCCGATCACTTCCACAGTTTCCAAATTATATCTATCGTTAAGGTCAGGGATTGTTGGTTCGTAGTGAGCCTTTTTCTCAAGATCCACTTCTTGTGGCTGCGACCACAGTACATATTGAGCCCCGAGTTGTGCGATGATAAAATTCCGTTACCACACATTCTTAGTCAAATGATGGCTCATCATCAATTTCTACACGGGTGGAAACCCCCAAATCTGCTATGTGATTTCAAAATTGACCAAATTTACATCTTGACGTTAACATATGCAGGAATATTAAAGCCCTGCTTAGACTTTTGAAGAGACAAAGGATTTCACTGGCTGTCTAGCTTTCCCTTTCCCGTTTTTTTCCTTCTTTTTTTCCCAAACAAAATTTTCATCTTCAATAGAATATGCAATCGCATCACCTAACTGTTCATGTCATTTTCTCAACATTGTTAGACAGAACACTCCCGACCCTTACTCCACTTCGACTCCATTTTATCCGCCTTCCTTCTTTACCTTTCACTCTTTCTGTGTAAAGGAAAAATGAAGGATTTAATATAAGGCATGATGATGTATGTAAGGGTTTTTATATATATGTCCTCTCAACAACAAACGTGCATGTTTGGATGTGTCACAGGGAACGGCACGAATCACCTTGATCAGGTTAGAGGTCAAATTCTAAAACTGCATCAACAAAGAGACAGGAGATTTCCTTTGATGATTACTTCTACCCGCAGAAAGGCTAGACATTGTCCGAATACAACTGTTTCGATGAGTTCGTACTCATATTAGTGTGGAATCAAGGTTTTCGTTATTCTACCTAGATCTGGAGAAGTGTAGTGAAATGTTGGAGGGTTTAATAAACTGATTTACACTAAACTGGTACTAAACTGTAAGAGTTATACTAAAATTTGGAGACACGACGGGTAAGATAGGAGTACTAAATGATACTGATTGGGTAAGGTTTTGATGAAACCAGTATTCTTGATATATACCCAATATTCAATGGGAATTCAATTGACTTACCTGATTTGATATTTTGTCTGGAACACAATTGCAGGACAGATACATGGATTTTGTAATGGAGAAAATAGACTAGGTGGTGCGTATTAGGGCATTCCCAACATTCACCATTATTTTCGATAGGGGTAATACTACAAATGAGTGTCAGGTTTCGGTAAGTACTTCCGATAGGATTATATTTCGAGACCAGGCAAATCATCGGCTTTGAAAATTACGAATGAAATATGCATAGGTTCGAATCAGATTCTGTCCTAGCTGTTCTGATTGTCAATGAAAGCGCGAGATCAAATTTCCCTTCAAAAATGTGCGATCCGACGAAGGTTCCTAAAAATAATTTGAAACTCAAACCTATGAAGGTGACACATAACGGATTCTTTGAAGGACAGGCTAATTGTCACTATGGTTTATGGGATCTCTTCCGTAGTTGGTCATGCCTTATCGTTCTAACCCCATCTGGTTCGATTATATGATTGCAGCCCTTTCTCGAGGTTTCCAAAAGTATGGATACTATTTTGTTTTTTGCAGAACTTGAAGTGGAATCCTCTGATGCCAGGTAGTAGAGGTACAAATAGGTCAAGATCATTGGGAGTCATCAAAAAGAATTCCAAGACGATGGGACGAGAAGGAGGGTCAAGATAGTTGAAGTTTTAAAGTTAAAAGTCAAAGGAAAATCCTTAAAGCTCCCAAATGAAAGTCGACGGTCAAGATCTTGTTACGAGGTATAACGCCATAAATGTTCATATATTTAAATTTTACTCTATTAATTAGTCAAATTGCAGCAATATTAACTACAAAATTGAAGTAATGTTGAAGGCAAATATGTTAACCCTCCAGTGCAAACTTCAAACCATCCTATAGTTTTGCAGGGAGAAAGTTGGAGAAAGGAAATGAAAAACACTCTTCCATACCATGCTGTCGTGTGACTTAAATCCAGGACGCTAGGTGGTATGGCCTGTCCTTGAAATAAACGCGAGCTCAAAATAGAAAACACCCAGGAGAAAGGAATGCGAGACGATTCATTACTCTTTCAGCACACGTAAAATGTGTTGTCAAGGATTGTCTTACTTTGGTTCCAAGTGCGTACTCGCATTTTTTTAGTTTGATTTTTATAAACAACACTGCCAAAACATTTTTAGGATTCTACTTTGACAAAATTTACTACGATCATAATTCACTCTGATCTCTACCTTAAAATCAAAACAGGATTTTAGCTCTCCTAACTCTGACTTATCATACCCAGTTGTTTTGACTATTTCCTTAGGTACAGCTCAATTTAATTTTTTGGCAGATTGCAAGAACAATTTAATGACTCATCGAGGAAAAAAGTACCTGATAGTATGTACCTAAAGTTTTCACGGTCTGTCGGGCATACGAACAACGAATGCGTGACCTACAAGTATGACACAGACAATGTCAATTTTCGTCTTCAGAAAATTGGGTTATAAATAATCTGAGTCATCCTCGCAACTCACATTCGTAGTACTTTGTCATGTACCTGATTCTTGAGTCACTTGCCATTTTATGTTTAATGCCAATTAATAATGGAGAATGTTTTTTTAATATTTTGACATCGTACTCAAAGTTTTGGGATTCCCAGCAATTCAAATCCCTTGACTGATGTCATGCAAAACGGATACGTTATTTTTAGCTGCGCTTCGTTAGATTTTCACAATTGGAGCCAGTGTGGCAGACAATTTTGGTTTATTGCTTCAGTATGTCTCGGACAATTTAAGTTGAAGATGGCGTGATATGCACGAATATTAGAGTTTAGATTTTTACATGCAACAAAATTCCTGTTTAACGCTGGACCTAATTACCCGGGATGTGTTCGGAGGAAGATTGTTAGTTGAATCACGCGTTTTGGGAAACTAAGGAAGGAATAGTGGACATTTAAAAGTTTGTGAGCAACTCGTGACTGGCTTTCTGTAGGTTGAAAGCTCATAAGCCGATCAAAATGAACATCATAGTCCGAAGCAGAAAAAGTATAAAAATGTATGGACCCATTTCTGGCACACTTGTCACTTTATGAACCTGAATTTTGGGAACGCCCTGTCATAAACCAGCAGGGCATCTCCGGGATGATCGGATCTATGTCGATTTCCTCAAGACTTTTTCTATATAGTTTTAGATCGTTCGGACTTTGGGAAACTTTGACACTGGGAAGTCATAGTATTCTTCATACTGTGGAATATGTTGTATATCCAGCACAAGTCTTCACCACTAGTTTTACGACTTCTGAGTTCCAAAAAAAAGTAAGCCAAAGAACAAGAACTGTGAGGATTGAAATGACGAAATGAAGGAAGTAAAACTAAACCAAGCTTAAAAATCTATAGTAAAACGAGACAAAATCATCTCTTCCTCATCTGGGCCCAGGAGTCACGACCGAAAGTCCTGGTAAACCTCAGAAACCAAACATTCCATCTATCCATCCCTGGTCGCTCCTACTAAAACCTACAAATACAAATATTTACTTCGTCTTACTCTCTTTTATGTTCTGACCCGTGAAAATTGCGCATTTTTATGAGCCGCCAGAGAAGTTCTAGTTCATTTTATTTGTTTCCTTGAATGCAATTCGAGGGTTTTGCCCAGTCCCTTACTACGGGAGAGGAATAAAAGCGAAGCAAAGGGAACTGGAAGAAACGTCTAAGTGATTAAATGAAGAGTTCTGGTTGTTTGCTCACAACTTTAAATGTCACTCTCTGTCGACCGGTCCTCAATCTCACTGTCCGTCCTTCTATTTAATGAGGATTCTTCGGCGGCCGGAAGAATTTTGTAATTTGTCAACTCTTCTCTCTCTCTTTTCTCCGCTTTGTCCACAAAACAAAATTAGAAAGAGTTCCCGCTTGTTCCGCAGTTTTGAATACATCTTCAATTTTGGTATGAAACACTGGACAAGCAAGGAAAGGGATTAATTGCACCGGTGAATCGTAAATTGTTCATTTTTATTGCCTTTGGGTGGTACTCAAGAAAAAAGTCCGGAAATTGAGACATTTTGATGACTTTAGTTCCGGGAATCCAAGAATTGGCAATTTAGACGGAAGAATGGCCTCGGACAATACAAGACTGTAAACAAAACGTTTTAGTTAGTAATGGCCTTGCTGGGCCAGGCTTTGTAGTTTCACTTTAGCTAGCGTAGTGGGCTTAGTCCATCAGGTCTCGGGTTCAAATCCTGGTCGATCAACTTCTCAATTGCTTGTACGATTGGGTGTCCGCACCGTACTTGGTCTTCAGAGATCCTGGTTTCTGTGTCAATGATATCAATTTAGGTCTACGAGCCAAGAATTCGTAAAGCTGATAAAGCACAAATTTTAACTGAAGAGGTTTAATTGACTTATAATAGAAACTCCAACTAACTAAGGGTTCACTCGAGACAGACATGTCATATCAGTTGATTCAAATGAATTATCCTTCACTTAAGTGTTTCTTACTGCTAAGGGTACCAACCAATCATAGGTCAAACGAAACCTTAACTTTTGCTCTACAAAGATATGAAATATGCTCAAGCTCAACCGTACTTGCCTTATCAGCGAGTTTCAATTTGTACATGCATTTTTTACAGGTTTTTCTAAATTTTCGTAGTTGTACATAGAAAACACTGAATTCCTTGTGGAAAAAAGCCTTTGAAAAGTTGGTAACTGAATTAAATTCATCACGTGAGACCTTGCTCGAATTGAAGGAGGAACTTATTGTTGAGAAGATTTCCTTTCCTTGTGAACAAATCTAACTGTGGCTTCTTGAGAAAAACTTTTTTCTTTGCCACGGCGTCGGCGGCCGGTACAAAATTGTTCGTACTTGAAGTGACTTCGTAAATATCTAAGGAGAAAATTTTTTGTGGAACGCGACAGGACAATAAAGGTCGAAATGGTGACTACTTGAAGAAAGTCCAACTTATACTCCACGTTCACCACGAACTGGAATGGATTTACGGAACATACAGGAGAAGTACACAAGTCCATAATGTACAAGTTGCTTCACGCGATTCTTTCAGAGAAGAAGTCCAAATGGAGATACAAAGATCCGGCGTGACTCGAATTGAATCAAGTCCAACATTTTCTTCTTCCTTCTCTCTTTTTCCCCATCTGTCAATCTCAAGACACTCTCCATCTCACTTTTATTTTATATGAAGTCAAGTCTCTTCGGATTTGTATATTTTCCCCATAAGCTTACTCTATATCTTTCCCAAGGAGTCCCACAGTGCGCGTCAAGGAAGTCCCTTATTTTTTAAAGAAAAAACATGCATGCACATGCAGGTTTTTACGAATATGTACGTCAATGTCATAGAGAAGACATGAAATCTTGTACGTGCTGTGCTGCGCCCCCTTCTAAATATGTCTCTCTGAACTCCACACTTCCACTCAAAATAGAATTCCCAAACGGACTTACTTAGACCATGTAGGTGTCTTAAAATTTCCAAAAGAAAAAGAAATTTCGATTCCAATAAAATCCTTAGGATCTACATCCAATGCCCACTCATTCACAAGAGACAACAACGCAAGGGGAGAAAGCGATGCGGTGAAAGCCTGCTTTCTCTTTTTTATTTACTCCTCAAATTCAAGTTCGGTCGTGTCCTCCGATCCAAACCGTGCGTATGCTCAAATTTTCTACCTAGCTATATCTTGCAGGCTACTTATTTATTTATTTCTCAAAGACAACATCCTCTAATGAGGTCGTTACGCCGCCCGACGGTCGTTCCGCTGCCCAAAAATTCAAGTTTACACAAAATATGTACATAAGTCATTATTTCCAATATCTAGGTAAAGTAGTACGAT
>JAQFYE010001629.1:0-21753 GCA_034694305.1 Protaphorura glebata | reverse complement strand
TTTTTCAACATTCAATTTAACAACATTTTCTAAATCAGAAACTTTTTCTTGAAACTTGTGTAATGCTACGCTGTTCTTAACTGTTTCTAATTTCGCATCTCTCAGAATTTTTTCTTGTGACTTCAACATATCTTCTAACTGAACAATTCTTTTTTCTAATGCTTTGACTTTATCTGACATTTCAGTCGTAAATGATTTCAATGAATCAAAACATTCTTCAATTTGCCCTTGCGTTTGCAGACGCACTTTATCTGCATATTCACCCATCATTTTCGTGATTTCCTGCATCGTTAAATGTTTTTCAGGTAAAGTTGGGTCAACAAAACTACCTGAGTTTGACCTTGGACTGCCAGCATTGGCTTTGGATTTTCCTCTTCTGCTACTCATGTTAACGTAATTATAAGTTACTTACAGATTTTTCCGGTCTCAACCAATGGTAGAAAACCCAAAAACGTCGAATTTCACTAATTATCGTTAGAAAACTTAAATAATTACAATTTTCACAGGTGTAACACACTATAAATGACAAAATGATACCAAGTTCAATATTGACAGAGTTCAATTAACCCACTTTAAATTATAAATTGTCGGAGCACATAAAACATGCGACTTGCCTACCTGCCTGTCTCTCTCACTCTGAACAAATCATAATAAGAAGTCCACTGATGAAGATCACGGGTGAACTCCGGCAGATCAATCTTTGGAAGACGTATCCCATGGTGAAGTTTGGATGAAACTGACTAACATGGATGGATTACCACACCGTGCTAAGAACCGTAAAATAAAATTGATGGGTTAAAATAACAATGTTATTTTGTATTTGCGTTGACTGGTTTATTTAAATTCAAATGTGAGTAGTGTTGGATATTGTTAAGATATTTGTAACTATTATTTTCTCGTGGTGAAAGTGAAAGTTGAAAACCCGAGTTTGGACAGTGAACAGCACCGCGCCCCCTTCTGAGAACTCAGTGAACCGAATCACTCGTGAGTAGTTTTACGAACGGAACGTTTACGGACAAGCATCAGTTGGAGGGAATGGAATATCATAAAACTTTGGAGAAGAACCAAGGAACAGAGGACCGACGCGGTCGTGGACTCAAGGCAGAACAAGAACTCAACGGGCATGAAAGCCCACGGAACATTCCATAACCAAGGAACAGTGGAGAGACGTGGTCTCGTCCACAGAAGAACCCTCAGATCAACGTGAACCTGCAACCAAGACACAGCTCCGTATTTATCTTACTGAGTTTTTTGGTCTTGTTTTTGTAATTAAAATATCATGATTAATAAAGTCACCTAAATTCAGCCGTGAGTTGGTTAGGTGTGTCCTTTACAATTAATTCAGGGGTTCGTTGTTTCTCACTTTGGCTAGGAGCGAAGGAAGTTCGGTTTCCACACAGTCAATTTTAGTCAGTGTCTCACATTAACGTCTAGTAGGGCTTTAGGCCTTTTAAACTCTCTATTCGGTGATTGACACAATCAAAGCCAGTATAAAATCACTTTCCATCCACAATTCACAATAGGAGACACAAGCAAATCGAGTGTCCTTTTTTCGTGTAGGAATTCGGCCGCTCATCGTTGGACAAACATAGGATTCATCGTCTGCCCGAACGAGCCTTGGAAACTCCTTAGGACTTTGGATTCTATCCAACACTTATACTTGGACATAGTCCGTATCAAAACGGCTTGGATCTTATCAGGTTTGTACTTTCAAAAGCAAAAGTACTGACTGAAAATAATTATGTGCACTCGCCTAATTTACAGAGAAAAGCTCATACATACCTGAATGACACCAATACCGAATATTCGTCCTAAATTATTGTTAGATTCTTCCAAGATTCTTCTCAATACATTTACCCTATTACGTCAAACTAGGAAACCGGCTTTTGTACGGGGAAGAATAGTGCGAATATTCTGATTAACATGTAAGAGTACCCGGTGCTTAAAACCGACAGCTTATAATGCACAGGTCGCAACTAGATCTTATATGATTGTAATCTTAACACTGAAAGATCTTAATCAAATACCAAATAAAACAAATAATTCTCAGATATTTATAATACTGATAACCTCGCACGCGGCTGACGAAATAATTATTGAAATCCAGTGCGGATTATATTTATAAGTGGCAATTCCATATGGCCTAAGTCTTCTGCAACTAAGTCTGTCATACGCAGACCCAACAGAACCCGGATAGATCTGCAAATTAGTAGCCGACATTAATTTGCAGGTTGACCTGCAATTTCCAAACCTATAGTGTTGAGTTTTCATTGCAGGATTCGTTGCCGAGTTTATTGCAGAACAGAAGATTTGCGGCGAATTTACTCATTGAACCATAAATATTCAATGCAATGCTTTTCCTCACCTGCTGTACTGTAAAATCCCTCCTCCATTTCCTTCTATTGTAGTTTGGTTGATCGTGATGGTAGTTTCCGATATATTACTCGTATAAATTTCTCTGAACGGTGTGAACAAATAAATTGGCTCCAGTCTATTGAGCGATATCTCACATTGTAAAACTTCAATCGTTTCATTAGCTTTCCTCAAATATATGTCTCCATATTCATTCTCATATCGATTATAATTCGTCACTGCGATCCCTTGAGTATTGTATCGTATTTTAGAATTATGAATTTTAATTTTTGGCCATGTTGCTTCTAACATGTCACTCCTTGGTTGGAATTTGTCAACTGGTGAACGAATGGCCCTAACTAAAATGATACAACCCCCTCTAGGTTTTTGCCCACTTCGAAACCACAATGTCACACCGTAAGAACTGCTCACAGTAGGAAATGTCACTTGATCTCGTCGCACAGACCATGATTCTAAATCTTTAAAATATTCTCTGTTCAATCCTTCCTTGGCTGGAACATCATGACGATCATAAAGCCATATCTCTTCTGAACTCTCATTATGGATTGGATTTAGTAATTGCATGGATATTATGTAATTTTGGTCATGTGCAATTATATTGTAAACTTCATTCACATCCGGGTCCATTTTGGTGATCAAATACTTAAAATGTCCTTCGTCAAGCCATAAGTCTCGTTGAGACATCGGTAAGTGCTCAATTTTGTTGAAACCAGCATTCGAAATCCATCCTGCCATCTCACGTTGATGTGGACGCAGCACAGCGGGATCGTGTAAGACTCCAGCGAGTTTGTTATGCTCGATCAGGCAATCTGGAATGATTAATTATTATTAGTTTGATACGTCAAAGTGCAGATCCGGGCCGGCGTAGTGTACTGAATGTCAGAATTATTCAATGATCCAGTAGGTTCAATTCCTGCTCCGTCCACTCATTATTTCACTGTATTGCTGAATACTTGCATAGTGCGATTTCTACTAGAAGGTATTTAAATGACTGTAAATATCTAAATTAACTTTAATACATGGTAAATTTCTTCAAGACCTCAGTTTTTGGTTAATAAAGATAAAGCATAGAGTTTGACTACTCAGCGGTTTTTTGTGATATTAAATATCGCATCACCTCTCATATGCAGCCCCATCTGACGAAGCAACACTCCATTTCCGAGATTCCGACTGAACTCTGACCTGTCAACTGTGTTCACTTCGTCTTGATAATGAATGTCAGAGTATATTATCCCTAGACCATCTCCAGTGTTGTCAGATACCCGGATGTCGCTGAGCACGTGATGGTTGAAATCCAGCTGGATCGCTATAAATATCAAGTTTAAGAAATGAAAAATTAGAATAATGCTGGAACAAGATCGGGATCGAGTTCGGATTTGGAAAAAATTCCAGACAAAATTTGTGAACATAGAAACCTTTAAACATAATATGAATTCAGGCATCTTAAAATTATATTGCTAAGTTCTCGTGTGGATTTATAAAAACTTATTGAACACCCTAATGGTTCAATTTTATCGAACGAAACATTTTGATGGTCTGTGTAAAGAATCCAGAAATTTAATTTCTGGACGTGATAAAACACTAAGAGACACTGACACTGATCTCTACTACCTTTACTTTTCGATCTAGAATAGGCCAAAATCACCAGTAGGTGTAATACCCATGTCTGGTCAAGGGATCGAACCCCTAACATAACAATTCGACAAGAGTTTACTTACCCGGTTTATGCTCATTAGTATGGGGGTCCAATAACCCGGCCTTTTCGACTACACTGTATTTCATGACACCTTTGTCTGCTGTCATGGCTAAACGAATCCCTGCCCAACTTGTATCATAACATCTAATCCCGACTAAATTGTCGTGACTGCATGAATTCTCAATGTCTTCTGTTGTTTCTGCGTCACACTTTGTAATGTCACTGTCCCATGGGGTGCATTGTGGATTGCTAAGATTTCAAAATAAAAATTATGGCTTGCGTGTCAGTTAAATTTGCATAATTATTATTCTCTTCTATGCATCTTAATCTTAATTCTTGTACCTCATCACAACTTGCTCACTCGGACTCGCTTGAGGAATTTCGAACCTTTCCATCATCCAATCTGTAGGGTTCAGGACAAAACCCATTTGGCGACATGCGATAGCGGCTGCGAGGATATTAAACTCATAATTGCACACAGAACCCCAATTGTTGTCGATTCGGACCTAAAAAATTGAGCATTCATTGTAAAATTCACGTTATAGATTTCTTATGGGTTAACGGGGAATCATGCAAGGATCTCACTACTTACGACCTGGTTAGTGTATTAAGTAGTCAGTAAATTGGCAAAATTGGCAAAATGGCTTCAAAATTGATCATTAGTTTTTTTTCCTTCTCAAAAGTAGATTATTACCTGTAATCTCCCTTCCAACCGAGTTTTTCCACCAATTAATCTGACAGTAGCATCGCTAGCATTGACCCTTCCGGTTTCGTACAAAGTGAATTTAACTTTTTCACCATCGCCATGGCCGAATCCCTCAGCATGGAATTGTCCACCGACCATTATTCCAACTGACGGTAGGAACTTTAATGTGACACCGTATGATATCTGTAATCTCCCTCCAGGTCGGACGCTTATGTCTCGAATGACTCTAGAATAAAAAATTAGGAAACCATTCAGCTTAGGTTAAGGTGTCATAGCTGGTTAGACGCGGGCTTTGAATTTAAAAATAGCGCCAACCAAAGTGGTTGAGCAGAAAGGCAGGTAACCTTCGTAAAAGGGTCAGGATTCGTCTAGCCACCATTTTGGTATTGCGATATTTAACATTTGTCATTTGTGCGCCACCTATGAGCTCGGAAATGGAAATGGTTGAGGTGACGCAGAGTGGAGCGCAGCGTGGACTCTCCCAGCGTAAGAAGACGCGTATTGATTATCGTACTGGTTCAAAAGATTTTCAAAAACTTACTTGTACTCCCCTGTCGTCAAAGACTCCCTTCCAGTGACTTCACCTCCAATGATTCTCTCGCTATTATCAAATTGTGGGACGAACAATTCCATCGTCATCACAATCTCTGTATTCGGATCCGTCGGATTTAAAAGAAACGGTATGAACTTCACTTTAGCCAAATTGAATCTATCCTTCCGATCAAACACTCTGTAATAAATTTCTTTCTCTTCATTGGATCCAAGCCAATTAAATGTACAATTCAATTCATAACTTTGATCTTGCATTTGTGAACCAATCTCATATTTGGATTCTAAATTATGTAAAACATTTCTGAAGACTGCTATATTGGCAGAAGAAATCAGCACAGGGGCAGCAACCCTACTTCTTGGTACAAGTCCGATTGGGTCAGATATCCGATTATATCTGACGAAATTTTGTGTGAACAATAAGGACTGTTTCGTTGCAGAATGACTTAATCCCATTGCGACTGTAAATAAACCAGAATTATGTTCGAAATAATTGTTTGAGATTTGACCACGAACTATTAGTGTCTCTAGCTCTTTCTTATCCACTGGTTCAATCAGCAGACAACCCAATGTGTTTTGTGTGAAGAAATTATGTTCCAGGAGGATGTTAGTGTTGACCAAAGGATTCAGTTTGACCCCCATCACATTTCCAACAAACCGATTGTGTCCGATTAAGAGTTTTACATTCGGAACAGTCAATTCTTGCCAACATGACCATATTTCTACTGGTTTCTTCCCGGATTGGAATAAATTCCCGGAGATGTTGACCATGGCAGCACTCAAACAGTAGTTTCCGATGAAAACCGAATGTCCTTCGTTTAGACTGATCGTGGAATATTCTATGGCTGTGTCTTGTTCACTAGGCAGTTTGTAAGATGTTTCATTGAACCACATTGCCACGCCATAACCAGTATTTAAAGTTATCAAACTTCGAGAAACGTTTCGAGCTCCACCACTTGTCATATTGACTCCATCCCCGAGATTTGATGTGATTTCACAACGAGAGATGTTCACGTGACCAACTCCACCATCTACGTGGATACCGGCGATGTGGGTGTTGGATGAGATCAGTGATGATGTCACGATGGCATTACTACGAAGATTCGTGATTGCTATTCCACGCCCATTATTTCCAGTAATTATAGAGTTTGAGATTATCAGTTCAGAATCGCGAGCTGGAAATTCCAGAAAATTTATTAAATCGTTGAGATATCTGCTAATAAGTATCCGGATACTCCGGACAGTTAGACTACTCGAAATACTTACCTTTCCCAGCAGTAACGTCCAAGAATGCAAGAATGTTTAGACTTGGCTTGGCATTGTACTCGACGTAAATTGTCTCCCGAGTTGAGGTCACCGATTGCGGGAACGTCTCATTTTTCACTCTAACTGTTGTCAATAAAGTCCCTCTAGAATCTGGCCCATCGTAGACCCGGATTTCAGCACCGTAGTCCAATTGACTCATAGAATAAGCAAAATGGACCGTCAAAACGTAACCAGGCCGGACGGAAAATCTCTGAAAAATAATTTTTGATTCATGTTATCCGAAGTGTTCGACAGAGGGAGATTCGTTGTAATGGGTACCTTTCGACATTCCTGCTTAACCGCGATTGTCTTGAATTGTTCCATTGAAACACGAACTGGATAGACTTGATTTGTAGTGATTGGAAAAGTACACAGTTCGAAAACGTCAATCAAATCTAGTTTTCGATCTGGAATCATATCATGATAGACAAAATGGATCCCATCGGCAGTATTCGATTCTACTCGACAGGCGTCTATGAGAAAACCGCTGGATGAGGAATTGACGTAGATTCCGTATCCTGGATAAATAAAATGGAATAGGTTAATACTAAAATAGAACAGCGCATGTTAATTGAGTAGATCTCCTCACCCCCACTCCCTCTAACGGTAGAGTTTCGTATAGAGCCAACAGCCCCAGGTGCTGTGATATTTATTCCGTTGTACGCAGAATATTCAACACGAATAAATTGTATTAGTGGTGGCACTCCAATGGATTCTACTGCTGATGAAGTATTATAATCTCTTCCAACTCCAGCGAATAATATGTCAACGTATTTCAAGGAAGACAAGGATTCCTTTATTTTCAAGGTGTTATCATTCGTGTAAGTTTCCCTGTGTTTGGCATCATGAAATCGTATCCCCCTCCAGTTCTTTTCAAATCTGGATGGAAACACGTGGTAGTCGTCACATCTGATTGCGATATTAGGGTGGTGGTCTAAACAATCATGAATTTTGGAATTAGCTTAAGAAATAAACATGTTAATTGACTTCTATCTTAATAGTTGGCCCAAGTTCCATTCAGTCAAAAATAAATAGAACTTCGATTCCGTCCATGCTATGACTATTTTGTCCATTCCTTAAAATGAGTTATAGTAGTTCGATGGATGGACCGACAATATTAATTATTAAAAAGGTCGTGTATCTACGATGCTCGTGATCAGAATTACTGAGTTTGCCACGACTAGACCAGAAAAACATTCTATTCTGGAATTTCATTACTTTCGGCCTAAACGGAATATTATGAATTTATGTATTAATTTGTAGAGATATGAATTCCAGCTTACCACATCCTCCGGCACCAACTCGTCGCCCAGCCCAATTACTGCATTCTTTTAAACTCCTCTCCAATCCTTGACACCCGGGACGCTCCCATAATAATTGTTTCGTGTCATTTAAATGGTCCATCCATGGATAATACTCCCCACCGGTGAAACCAAGTTCCCTGCAGACTGTCCGAAGATCAGGAGCTGTCCAACTATAATTGTCATTAAAAATGTTCTTAATATTAAGTAACATCATCGGAATTCTTGGGCAAAGGGAATTGGTAATTAATAGCTTAGCTATTGGTTAGCAACGAAAATCATTTAGAGAAGCCAAGGGCTGTCCAGTTCCGTGCAATGAACGCCGACATTAGATTATGGGGCCCCGGTTCAATCCCTTCTCGGCTAACTTTGTAATTCTTTTCAATGTTAGGGTATTTGGATCTCGAGACAAGGTTTCGGTATGAGTGAATGGGTGTTTGTCTGCCGAGTACCCAATAATTCGAAGAACTTGATTAGTGAGGGGTATACTGTAGTTGGAACTGCTGGAATTGCGGATACATAATCCAGCTACTAGGCGGACACGCTGAACAGATCACTCTATGCATATAATTCTTTCCCAAACATCGCTCTATGAACTTACTTTCTGGAGTTGCTACAAACAGACCGCCAATGTCCTCTGTGATAAATCTGTAGACGTCCCGTATGAGGCGCAAAAGCTTCCACAAGACGAACTGTGGGCGGATTCGTTATAACGTTGTTTAAGGCACGTTTGGATCGAACAGTCCCATTTACAGAAATGACATCCGGTTCCAGTTCCGTCATGTTCATGTTCAAACTCAAACTTCTCAGTCCATTCGCTCTGATTCTTTCATTTGGATGTAACGGAGGAAGTCCCATTTCCACGTCCTCCATCCCTTGCTCAGGCCTTCTCCTACCGTGAACATTGCCATGACCTGGACCATGCCCTTGACCTTGACCTGGCCGTGGCTCGGGCCATCTATTAGTAGGATGTGGATCTGGCGGGGGTAGATTATTTCCAATAAATTCAGTCCCACTAGCGCCAGTGGCGTACTCTAAGGTCGAAAAATCCGCTTCTCGAGTACCCATTGCAGTTGTCATGATAATTCGTTGATTGTCAGTACCCTGTGGGTAGTCAAGAAATTGTTCTTATTTTTTATGGATAATGAGTTATGCTCATTAATTGATATTGGCTAGTAAGGCATCTTAACACACGTCTTGGTGGGTCTGACTTAATCTGGGAAAGGCAAATCTAGAAGTACATCGTCTGTCCGGTGGATCAGACCCCGATCATAACAAAGCAGCAAGGGCAGCCATCTGTGTCTTAATATGCATTTAATTCCAATATACCGAATTCTCTAATTATCTCGAGTGCAAGGTTAACGCGTACGTCATCGCCGCTGCCTTACTTCCAGTGTTTAGAATTGAACCATGGATATCTATGATTTTTTAATTTACTGCTTATTAAATTTAGACTGAACGGCAGCCGTCAATTAATTTGCAAGTATGATTTAATTGAAATTCAATACTTTCAGGAGTGCATTAATATCTAAAAAGCAAAACATTCGATCATATCCTGCTGTAATGAATCGAAGAAATCCGACAATGATATTATTATCTAGCCGTTACCTAAACAGCAGACCATGGTGCTCACAAGCTGTTGTAAATAGCCGCAATCGTCACTTTATCGTATTCGTATCCGCATGATGAGTAAACATTAATGTTAAGAATAAAATAGTTGCCGGAAAACGTTCCGTTATTTTGAGTACACTTCCGAGTCGAAGTCACCAAGTATGATCTAAATATTTGTTACAGTCATTCACATTTTTGCGAATTCCATGACCTCCCAATTTTCTTCTTGAAAGAATTGCACACGGGATCAAAGGACTCGATTCAGACGTCCGTCAATTCGGTACAAGGAAGCGCTAAGCACCAGGAGTTAAGTGTGGATTAAGGAAGTGCGCTTCACTGAACCGTGACTTTGGACACACCACTGCTATGTCATCTCCGCGTCTCCAAATCATTAAGAAGACGAAAGATTGGCACGCAATACTTTATGAACCATTCTAATCTCAGAAGTGCAGGTGCAATAATAACTTTTTTTAGAATTCCGTATAAAAAATTACGAATTTATGCTCAAGCTGCTGGAGAATTATTCCCTACTACCTTAAACTTTTAGATTCAAGCAACCATTTGGCGAGACATAATTTAGTTATTACCTACTGTTTCGGCTGCGGAATTTTATTTAACGTCCAATCCCCATGCAAAAACTTAAGGTTAATAACCTATTTCAAGCAGAAATCATTTAATTTTAAATGACATTGATTTCTTCCTTCTTGGAAATTCAAGGAAATAAAATATGGAATGGTGCGACCGTTTTCAAGTGACCGGTTTGCAGTAACGAAATTATTATTCAGAGTAACTGTAAGAGGATATGATGTACGATTCTAACGAAATGCATCAGTCACACGGACAGACTTAGTTAAATGAAGACAATTTGTAAAGAAAACCATCATTATAAGACCACTCTCCGTGTTACGTCCATTTTTAAGAAATCTTTCCTCTCTTGTTAAAATTTAAATTCTAAATAAAACCACCTCAGCATAACACACTTTTTGGGAATCGAGCCGAAAATTAGTGTCAAGCTATAATTTCGAATTAAATTTGTAATTGTAAGACCACCCTGCGGTGTAAACGACCTCGTACATTACGTATCCATTTCTTATTTTGACTAGATTGTATTGTTCCTAAAGTTCACTTTCGCATTAAAATTGTCATTATAAGACCACCCTCAAATAAGAGACCAAGGGGTTGTCCGATCGTTTAAATTGGGAGCAATGACATAAATTTTGTGTACTTGGTGTGATTTACTGTTCTGTTCTTGAAATAAGAGGCCACCCGGGTGTGCGACCATTACGTGCACAACGTGTCATGTACAAATGCATTAATTTCGCCTGTTATTTGGTTTGTTTTTACTGTTCACACATTAAAATCATTGCAGAAAGACCACCCTGGCAAGCGTCCATTTCTATGTTATTGAAAGAACATCAATTTCTTGTACTATTTGGCTGGGATTTTCTGTCCGTAATATAGAATTGCCAGAATACAATGACTAATTCAAATTAAGTGAGCATTAGAATTACACATGCCTGAAAAATGTAGACGAACAAAATTGTTCTGTTTTCCCTCACGCCATAATATGCTGTTTAGACTTAACGGGTCGATGGAAAATCTACCGACTGCAGTGAAGTCAAAAGTCAGCAAAAATAAGTTCAGTACAATGCTGTTACTCACATTGTGATTTCCATAATACAGGGCATTCACGAAAAAAAGTTGCTAATGTTTGATTTTGTTTTGGCGTAGTTTCAAAAAATTGTTTTACAGCTAAGGTAGGATTTCTGATTAACCCGAACAATTATAATTTAAATTAGACGCTAACATCATTTTTTTGTAACGATGCCAAACAATCCAGCCATAGTAATCGTTTTCGTGACCGCCCTGTATATTCCTATAGTTTTAACCTTATGATTAATTTAATTTGACTGGATGACTGGACTAGAACGATGCGTCACCCGGAACAGAATAATACGAATAAAATTGCACACACACTCGAGTAGCTACAATCTGAATCAGAATTCTTATCTCGCTCCGGATATACTCGACGTATTATATTAGAGTAGTCCACGCACCGGCCATGTTTATGTTGTGTAATTTAGATTGGACACACTGCCTTGCCAAATCAGGTTTTCTACGAATAAATTAACAGATTCGCAAAATTTGTCATTGATGAGAAACGAAGAAGTACAACATACGTTGTTAACGCTTATATGCACGCCATCAATTTTAATTCATGCCCGTAATGATTCTCACTTTTCTATCTTACGTAACTCAATGAAATCGTCCAAATAATAGTGAGATGTACATTTTAAACCAATTTTATATGGAAGTGAATGGGTTAATTAGTTCACATATTGACGACGAACAGTAATTTTAAACAAAGATTATATATAGTATTATAATACAGTAGTTTCAACTGGGTATTCTCGGTGTGAGTGTCGTCTCTATGCCCCACTTAAAGACACGAAACTGAGATATACATTTTGTAGCTAATGTAATATGAAATCTATTAAGGTTAGACAAATAGGACCACAGCAAGCAGAATTATGAAGTTAAAATAAAATTAACTTCATGATAAATTCAAGATGTTACGAATTTTGTTTAAAATTCCAGCAATCCACACTGCTTGTTGGATTGTTAATACTAATACTAACTTCCAGCTAAAATTCTCTACAAACGTGTATCTTACTATATTTCGATAATGATATGAATTATTCAATTCTTGAAAGTTGGGCACAAAATAGCGGCATATCATGAATTGACAGATTCGCATAGGAAAATCAGGGTTTGGACCCGCATAGTCGACCGCCGTCTGCGATTTCGGACTTGTGCATATAGAACTAGAGAATATTTTTGGTTATTTATTGATCTTAGTCCAATTTTAGAATTCGAAATTATGTTATTTTACCTCAGCCACCAGTCTCCCAAAAACGGTGATACCAGTAGTTGGACTGAACCTGAGTTCAACCCCGGGTCTTATAGTCAGTTCTCCAGTCTCTTCAATTATAATGTCATCTTTAACTAGGTAAGGAGTGCCCACACGATCCAGGATCATCGGGCCCCGGATTGGGCCCCCGAGATCTGCCCCAGTTTGGCTTTGGCCAAGGCCCAACAGTAGACATATTAAAATTTTTATGAACACAGGCATAGTCATATCAATATTTCGCATTGCCATTTTCACTAATTTTCTCTCATTGCATTTATCATCAAAAATAACCCACGTGTCTAAACAATTTTGTACTTCCACTTGTGCTCCTTCTTATCGCCCGATCACTTAAAACACAGTTTGTAAATTCATGGAAGCCACTGGCACATCCTGAGCAAATTGTCAATTTTAGCTCGGATTTTAGACTCATCTTTTTTGGAGGTGTTCAATAAGTTTCTTACACATTTTTGTTTTCAATCCAAGTTGATTTATTTCAACTGCACTCAATTCTTTCCATCTCTTATTGCAATTTAGGTGCACCTCATTATTTCAAGGGCTGTGCGATAATTTTCTTCATTTCTTCTCTCATCCAATTCAAACACAAGCACATTTCGTTTCATTTGCGAGAGGTTTTATAAGTTTCTGACACATATTTGACGTTACAATTGATGCATTTAATTCCGAATTATTTACTTCACGGTATATTTATTAAATGTCACTCATATTTGTACTGTCCAATTCAATTAGCAATGAATTCTGGTGGATTTTCATGTTTTAAATGCCCCGTTACACATTTTGGTTGCTAAGCCCGAATTTGTTTCACTTGGTTATTTCCAGATTTTACTATACTATATAGTACTTATGGTATGGACATCTCGGAAGACACATTCCTGATTTGAATAATTGTTGCGGTCGGTGCGGTAATGGTAATTCGATGTTATAAAAAATGAACGGATTAAAATTGTACTTTCGTTAAGAGTAAAAATATCCGTTCGTCTTCTCCTACGTATATACTTAAAAAATCTTAGTGTTTGTTTGTTACTATACTAAAGTTTTTATTACTACTTGGAAGGAACTGAGTCCGTTGATTGTTGTAAAGAAGGCAGGCGTTGGCTCATAGTCATACTGAACAGTTGGGGAACTGAAACTGATAAAAAAGAGTTGTATGGATTCTTCTCACCTCTCTAGTTTTTTATGTGCATGATTTTTGAACTCCCTTTCTCATGCCTCGTCCGCTCACCCCTCATCAGAAATCATCCATCCTGTACATACAGGTGAAAAAAAGGTAAATAGACCACATACTGCCCAGGTAAACCTAGAGTCGTAGCTGTAACGGGCCATTTATGGGAATTCGGCAACTTCCCTATTGGGTAAGCTCATATTGTACGAGTAAAAATAATTCAATGAGGATTTAGGATTAAGATTTCAGTACCACGAAAAGTGGTACGATTTCTGTAGCAGCCTCAAAGTTTTGTCCATTCCATACCAGTAATGCTATGTTCTGACGCCGGATTTAAATAAATTCTTCTCCAAAGTATTTTTCTGCTAGTAATGATACCTTCCCTAGGCCAAGTGATGAGCCAACCCAATGATGGCCCTGACTAACGGTGACTGTCAATTAATTGCTGGTTTTAATTACAGTTTGATAATATCAGGAACATTTTGGAATATTTCCACTCTCACACTCACACTGCAAATTCTAATTTTGTACTGTTTTCATTACTTAAACCTTTAAAATATTTAATGCCAACATTTCAACGAATTCAGTGGTTATGGGAGTGCAGTTCATTCTTCACTACCTTGCACTCGGGTATTGATTTACTTTCAAATTTTCTTTGTAATTTTGGACCATCGCAAAATCAGTTTTTATACAAAAGTAAGGAAGCAGATTATTGGTTGGTCAAGAATATCCCGAGATAAATAGCGATCACTTCATTGTGGCATGTCCGGTCCCTTTTGCAGTTACGACGCTTTGCTGATGAATGAGGACTCACCTGAAATCAAGAACTAATGGATGGCGCTGCCAAAACAAATTTGACCAACACATGATATGAGCGAAAGACGGTTAGGAATTGGACCGAGTCAAAGAAATCACGTCCATGCCAATTTAATACGTGATAATATTCCAGAACTGCAGCTTACCTAATTAAATTTAAAACGATAAGTGTACAAAATTGTAGAATATACCGGGTGGAACTGAAGGTTTATTTATTCTTGTCAGATTTGAAGAAATGGGTCATCTAAAAAATGTACAGGAGTGTCATCCCCTAGACCTGAAAAGGAGGGTTGTGAGAAAGTGACATATACATTTTGCAGAGAATTCCATGTTAGTATTGAAGTAACCGATAGAGCAACCAGCACTGTCTGCAAAGTGAATTACCGGTTTATAAAGTAAGTGCATGAGGTCAAGAACTGAGAATTGAATATTAGGTATCTTACCTTTTTCAGAATGCAGACGGCCCTGAACCCTCGCGTACTTGATGATGACGAGGGTCAATCTGCCTGGTAGACAATGTATAGGCACTCTCGAAAAAATATTTTCCCAAGGAAGTTTTTCCTTACTACAATAGCCCGAGGGAAAACTTATAGCAGTCAAAAACTGGTAGGTGCAAATTGGTTTCACCCTTCTTTTTCGAATTCACAAAACGTTTTCAACCTGAAGGAACAATTTACTAAAATTTCGAATTCTAATCCCTCCAAGTTGCTTATCAATTCAGCAGGTACCTATACTAATTTCTTTTTAATTCCGGTGACCCACAAACAACTCTTTCGTTGTCTTTTTTTTGTAAGTGCGTTCCCGCGATCTGAAATTGTCCCGGTTTTGAAAAATTTGTTCCCGAATTCCGGTATTTTCACAAGAACGGGTAGAATGACTTTTTATAGCTAGTACACCTATTATGTAGTGTTAGTATGCTCCCATCAAAATGTGGCCATTACAGTATTTTCGCTGGTTAAAATATCACATCTCAAAATTATACACCTTAATTAAATACTACCCTAATTCCTTGCATAAACCAACTACATAAAATTGGATCCATCCGACTTGTATACAAGGACCCCGGCTTTACATCATTTTCTTAATTAATTGAAAATTATTTTTGTCAAGATTTTGTTGCGTTTCCTTGAGTCCTTTAGTACGTATATTCAATCAACATCACATCTTGATGGAAAAAATTATTTATTTTTTTCAGAATTTTCTGTAATGTATATAATCGGTATCTCAGGATATGCGAAATGAGAAACACTGGAAAGGGCATGTTATTTAGGCCATGATTTTTCTATTTTCGCAGGAACGCTTGAGGAATTTCATGATTTCCTAATCTGTTATAATTATGTCGTTTTATGGTTCTATTCATGAAAATATGAACGATCTCAATGTTTACAGACTGTGCTGAGGACAAAGTGTAGCAATTTCATGACTTCGAATTCTAGCTTAGCATTTCTTCATTTAGATTAATTCAGGCGACTCAGCTAGTTCTCGGTTAAAATGCCAAGGATAGTAAAAATAATTTTGTCTTCGAGTGAAATAAAATTTATTATGAAATTTTAAGGATGATTGAGAAAGATTAGGCCTACGTTCGTTTGGAGGCTTTCTTGACTAATCATTAGCGCAAGCTTTATTGCTAGGATTGCGTTAATACATAAAATAGACCCTTCCTTCACCTCAACACAAATGATGTCATTAATTTAAAACCAATCTAATCGAGCACAACAAAATAATTTAAATGATAACGCTGAACGTGAATTGTTAAAGAGGAACTGCTGTTCATGTAAGTGCCAGATGATTCAAACTTGAAAGTTACCATGGAATTTAGCTTCGGTTGTCTCTTAACTCAGGTGATATGCTACTTAAAAATTAAAAAGTATCCTAATTTTAAATTTGACGAAGCGCCTGCTAATTTTTTTTTAAAAGACAACGTTCTGAAAATCGTCACCATAATATGCTCTAATTACGTCGCCTGAAATCATTTGATTGTTTGGAGGAAAATGGCATCTTTAGAGTCCACTGGAATGACTTCTTTGACACTAACAGCACTTCCCGGGGGTTAGCTTGTTAGCTTCAAAAATTGTTACAAGGTGGCCCTGCGCTTGTCGAAATGAAAAGAATGTTTTCAAACTGAAGGCTCACCTGTCGGAAACTTCAATTTTTTTTTCTCAAGTTGCCTATTCCTTACAATCTAACGTGTTTTATTAGTAGAATCCAATTCTGCCAGCATTTAACATCAACAATGACAACGACAGGTATATTTATTCTTAAAGAATTCCAATGACCCCACAGGCAACTCTTGCGCCAGCATCTCCGGTAGTATTACTCAAAGGTTTTCCGCCTAGACCTAAGTCATCCTTATTGGCGTGTAGAACAAATGCCCTCCCAAGAATATTCCTTGTTTTACCGTTCAGTGAAATTTGACGGTCCACAATATTCACGGTTGCCTTTCCGGAAGAATCTGCCACAATATTTCCGAGGTCACCAACGTGTCTATCCTGGGCATCCGGTGCACCGTGATCCTTCTGGAAAAAAAACCGGTAATGGTTCAAGTTCGAGCTTTATCAGCTTTATGAATTCTTGACTCCCAGATAATTAAACCAATTGCATCGACACCGAATATTCAAAGCGATAAATGTTAAGACCTTACATTGAAAGGATTAAAATGGGCGCCAGTGGTATCGCACGGCTTGGACCCCCGGACATCACCTTTCTCATGTACATGGAATCCATGGGTTGAGTCAGGTCGGAGTCCAGTAATTTCTCCGGTAATTGTCACTGGCCCTTCCGCTGTATTTTGCTCAAGAACTACACTTCCATAAATGTCTTTGCTTCCGATGGAAATGACACAAACAGCACTTTTTTTCTATTTATTTGACATTATTCAAGATTAATTATTAGTACAGAAAAAAATTCTGTCTGTCGATTATGAACGGACCAATAGAAATTCATCGTTAGAGAAAGCCGTACTAGATTTTCTGAATATTTAAGTGCAACGTACTTCAAAAAATCTGCTCTGTGATTGTGATTGGTCATCCCCAGCATCGTAGTCGTCTGATCCCAAGATTTGGTCAAAATCCTCACCACGAAGAATTTCGTCGAAGTCGTCAGTTTCCAAGATATGGTCCGAAGAGTAGTTCTCGTCCCGTAAGCAATGACAGAAGACTAGGAAGATCATCATCAGGCTATGAAAGTTTACAATGAAAGTTTTTTTTTAAATATCCGATAACTTTAAAATTACAGTTAAAATTTTTATAGCCTCCCCACCTTTCAAACTGAGAGAGAGAGATTTGACCACGAAATTACGAATTAAACATTTTGTAGGATATTTAAGGTGGATTCTGGAGATCCAGAAGTGGTGTGGAAAATTTTGACAGAAGGAAACATTTTCCAAGATCAATGGATTCCATATCGAATTTTTGATGGAATCTGACATATTTCTCGTCTTGGAATGTGGGGAGGTTGGCAGTGTGAAACGAACCGGTGTCTAATTTCTGATTTAGGCGACAGGTCAAAGTATTGGAAACTTACACGAGAGATTTCGCTGTCACCATTTTCAGACTATTAATTTGATCAGATTTCACGCACAAATAAATACCGTTCGGAGCTTGTCAACAAAATTATTTCAGCAGTGATTTCCTCCTACTTTTTAAAAACCACAAATCCGGACTAGTCTTTTTTTCGTAAGGCATATTAAAATCTTCTTTTTGGTAGTTATTATTGCTTTCGTCATAACTTTACTGAATTATTTAGATTGAGCAAAACTCACTCAAAGTGACACGATTACATTGTCAGAAAGTGGCTGTTTTGTTATTCTAATATTTAAGGTCCGATTCGTAGTCGTGCTCAGAATTAAATTCTGTCTATCCGGCAGTGATTCTACAATGTATTACACTGACGCGGAATATGTAGTAATAAATTCTAGTAGTGTTTAGGAACCTACTGTGGTGTGATTGACAATTGTATTGAGCATGATTGAAAACAAAGCACTAATATTACTCCAGCCAGATAAAGCAAATCGCATACGAACTTTTATTTTGACTCTTTTATCCAGATTGTGGTTTTGAGGTCGCCGTGTCGTCGGCTTAAGTATCCTGTTTCAGTTTAGCTCTGTTAAATCTAACCTGAAAATTCTTAACAAAACAAATGTCAATTTTGAATAGATTCAGCTGTCCACATCCGTTTTATATTTTGGCTTTGCGTTCTTCACTCTAGGTTGGTTATTCATATTTCCGAATGTATGTATCTCGGCTTTGCTGGATGTAAATATCAAGATGTGCCAAATCCAAGTTGGATAATTCGTGTAATCATGGAATTAATGTAGCATTTGGCGCAAGCTAAAAAACACACGAAGTTCGCATTTTATATAACATGTACGTGTTCAATCTGCATGCTAAATAGTCAGTTCGTTGTAATCAAGCGGAACACGCAATATTGCTGCTTTACAAAAATAACGGTTCGATCACTCGAGCATGAAGGGGTTTTTCCTTAACTGGAGTTTTTCGCTACTACTAGGCATACCTTCCCTATGCCAAGTAAAAAAGAACCAAATGTGCTATCAAACTATACAGTTTCCTGTGGAATCTTCGGGTAACGCTAATAGGATCCAGACCATTTACTTTCGGTGTCAAAATATCGAAATCTTCAATTCTGAGGAGGGGTTATGTCGAAGTCATATTTTGACAATAATATGTACAGAAAGACTAAGTTATCTAACTTGGTCCTTCTATATGTACAAATTATTGTATAGAATGTATGTGTGATGTCCTAAAATTATCAGGGCTTTAAGGCAGGTTTGCCATAACACATTTTGGTAGTTCTGTTAAATAATCTGAATCTGATGCGACAGGAGTGTTAAAATTCATTTTGATTTAATTGAGTAATTATGAATTTTAAGTGATACTATTGCGCAGCTTAAACTTACAAAACCTGGCGTTCCTAACTGATGGCAATGGAACATATTGTAAAAATGAATAATACGCATAAGTTATCCGACTTCTGACCAAATTATTTTGAATGTTCATCTTGTATTATAGTGCCGCGGGATAAAAGGAGACTTCGACGTAATAAAAAATATAATGTAATAGGTCAGGTCCCCTCGAACTGTCTCAAACGTATGGATTATATATTATATCGAAATATTATTTCTGAGGTAGATTTTGTTTGTAAAAAAGTGTTTTTGTAACCTTAAGCCGTAATACCAAAATACCATGACGGTAGCCTGTTCGTCGTAGAAAAGTGGTATTTTTTATTTCACAATACGTAGAGTGTGATTTCCGCCTACCACCCTGCATATTGCCTTAAGACAGTTTCTGTCGACTCTTATTTCCTTAACTGGCGTAGAACAATCCTCAGGACAAGTGGAAAGCAACCCAATCTCTACGAAAAAGTACACGGCGATGTTTGTCCCTGTTCTAAGTTGAAGAGATTGTCAAATAATTTGCATTATTTTATTTGAGAATAATGTTCATAAACGCCGTCAGATCTCATAATTTAATTTAAAATATAACAGTCTGCCAATGAACAGCATTACTGTCTGGAAAAATTATTGATGCGATCGATGAGTTAAGAAAATCGGAATTGGCAAACTTCCATTATAATTATAACAAGACCAGTTTTAAAAATTACATAAGTTTTGTAATTCCATGGAAAACTTGAACTAAATGTATTCTACATTACGTAGATACAACACTAATTGTAACATTCAATACCGAAACCACAATGTGTCACCAAAGTTCACTTCTAAGAACAAAGTTGAGGAAAACCGACACCCATTTCTGATGCCTCACCCGGTCTCTTGACGCAGAATAATAAAGTCACAAATTCCTGACAAAACTTGGGAATTTGATTAAGGTTCGTGATAGTAGGGTCCTAGCAGGCAGTTTTGTACTTTCGTTGTATCGCAAAAATAATTAAAAATGCTAAGTTTTTCTAAATATGTATTCCTCTGCGCAACAGTTTTAATATTGACTCCACATACCTTGGGCTACGAGTACGATGATCATGAGGTAAGTTAATTAACTTTACCGTAAAAATTGTCATCCATTTTCAGTCATTCGCCAAAACCCGAGTTTGCGCTATTTGACGATAAATTCGACAGAAACCGCAGTATCGAATATTTGAGCATGATACTACTGAAACAGAGTGTGATATACAACTAACTATAAATTCAATTGAAATCTGGGTATCAAATATTTTGCAATAAAAACTGATATTTGAGTATCGAGACTGTCAAATAATCGACGATTCATTCGATAGACATTCAATTATATTTTACCAAAGTCACAGAAACTAGAGTATCAAATATTTGATGATAAAAACTGAATCAGTATTGAATATTTTACCATAAAGACTGGAATCCAAGTATCGAGACTAACGAATAATTGACTATAAATTCATTCAAAACAGCAGCCAGAACTAGAAAATAAATAATATATGTATAACATCGCAAATCGATAGTCAGCCCAAGTGAAGTGTTTGTTTTTGATTCCTGAGGATACCGAAAAGAACCGTAGAATATTTAAGTAATTTAGAATTTTCGACGAAGAAAAAGTTCACTGATACCGAAATTATTGATTATCCTGTAGTACGATCACAGTGACGAAGACGATCATGGCTTCGGTTACGGCGGTGCTCACGAGAGTGATCACCATGAAGATTCCAGAGAAATGAGGGCTGTTCCGACGGTTCCTCCACCAGTACAAGAGGCTACTGGAACTACTTGTGGATGTATCGTAACTACTTTTGTCCCACAGTGTGGGTCTGATGGTCGGACATACGCAGACGAATGCCGATTTAAATGTGCCCAGCAGAAGGATAAAAGTAAGAATTAGAATCGTATAGTATAGTATAGGAGTTAGACAGATTCCATACCGTGAAATCAGGGAATTCAAGGAAAGCGAGAGGGCCCTGAGTAGTGATTAAGAATACAGATGCACTCATAACATTACGGGCATGGGAAAATAAAAATAACATTACGGGCATGGGAAAAAAACTTTTATTTATTTTATAATTTATTTTGTATTATTTTTATATGTATTATATTTTTTTAAATAATATTTTAAACATTTAAAATGAAATAAGTTTTTAAGACAATAATTATTCGAAAATATTAGAAAAAGAAAAGTATGATTTGAGTGGGAATCGAACTGGAGTCGTTATGTTTTGTATGCAAACTGTGTTGCCGGCAGAGCTATGGGATCTTATGCCTGTTTCATATGAACTTAACCTATACTTGTATTTGCATAAGCTCTCGTATGCGCTGTGTTATGAGAAAATACAAATAATTTTTGGATTTGCATCCCGCATTTCTGA